>CAJDSM010032394.1:0-23237 GCA_903981925.1 Ostrea lurida
CTTACTTACACTTGTGGATTTTTTTCTCGTAATCTTTGCATGATGAATACTTTAAATGATGAAATTATTTTTCAACATGAAATTAGAAGTAGGCAGGCGACACATGTCTTCCATGACTGGAAGACTTACCACTAAGTTTGTTGAGATTACACAACTCCAAGCCTAATGCATGTATCAACAATAACTTCAATCACAGTACTTATTACATTAATTTTGGAAATATTTTAAAAATTACATTCACATTTATCCCTCAGAAACGAAAACAATGCCGTAGAAACGCATGCACAGGTTGAAAACCCATATCAGAATACAGACATGTAATAGTTTCAGTTGCCCTTGAGTTTAAAAAAAAGGAGTAACAAAAAATGACGGTTTTCGCTAACCTGTACGCGATGTATTCTTGGATCGTTGAAACAGCAGACAAGCTCCATGCATGTATTAATCGTCACACTTTTTTTATGTTGTACAGAATACCGGTAAACATTTTCAATCATAAAATAATTATACTGGATTGAAATTACTGTTGCATGGTGATTTGATAGAATTTTCAGCATCTTATGCATGTATCTACCATTAGAACCCTGAGCTTCAGAAAGTGGGCGTCTACATAATGTATGTACCGTGTAGATCCGACAAGTCAGTGAAATTCCAGTTCTATCGACTTTAACCAGCATTTATTATATGATGTGCAGAACGTTCGATAGAATCAACACATAATACGGAAGCTTCGTTACTATGACACAAAGTCTTATTTTTACTCGGCCATACTGCTTCCGATAAGGCGAAACTGGTGTGAGTGATAGAGCGTTATGGTCGATTTTCGGTAAAACAGTTAGCGATAGACACAATTGAATACTCACAAGCTAAACATGGTTTATATTGATTATATGCGATTCTCATTGTCCAATACGAACCATTCTACCCTCTTATTAGATTTTTGTTATGGTTCGTGAGCATATAGTTTCCATTGCAGATGCATTTATATCGGCTTCAACGAAATTACAGGCCGCATGATTTTACTTGCTATGTATATAATATCTAACCTTAACCACACGAATTCGAAGAACTAAACATAACATGCTTATAATTAGTTCATGATATAGTGTCAGGGTTGTTTTTTCTTCACGTGTTATGCGACCATACTCTGTGATTTGATTGATTTGTGTCTTGCAAAGCCTTGAGGGATTTTGAATTTCATAATTTGAAAATCTATATTGTATCCATCACGTTGAAAAATGGAAGTTGTCGGCCGTGCAATTTTACAGCACACTGGTTTTCGAATATGGTTTGAAAATCAGCATCATGGACTTTTCCCCCAAAGGTCCCAAGCAATTTTGCAATCCATACCCTTTCATAGCCATTCAAGCAAAGGACATCTCAAAAATTAAAATCAACCTGCATCTTTGAAACGTTTTCTTAATCATTCACATTATTTGAGCAAGTTGGCGAAATATTTAAGAAATACATAACGATCTCATTTGTTATTTGCTAGGATTTATGCTGATTTAACGGCCCAAAACTGAATTTTACCGTCAACGCGTTCGCGGGACATGTATAACGATGTTTAAGTACACTAAGTTAAAGGTCACATCGCATGTTTTCAAAGTATACAAACTTTTATGCGTTTTGTCTTTACGTATATGTTAATTAGTTAGTTCGCCGAAATATTGCGATAATTAGCCACAATACGGATTTAAATCTAAGCCCCGCTTTCAAAAAGTATTTTTGAATTATCTACGTAGTCACATGGTACCGTGACGTCAGGTGTGACCTTTCTTCGACCAGCTGATTGTAAAAGTACTGTTAGATAACTATAAAAAAAAATTATTCACCCTGACAGTAATTATTTCGATGTTGACAAATTTCTCGAGTCTTTAATTCAAACTGCATATGTTTTAGTCACCAGTGCATACGAATTGCAAATACAAATATACAAATACACAAATACAAATAGCCCAATAATAATTACCACTAAATATATGTTGACACGGGTCGCTATATGTTGAGACGAGCGAAGGTCATTTTTAAATACTTTAGGCATTTAGTCCCCTTATTCATTTATCGCGGGGAATATAACTCAGCTAATGTAACCTGTGTACTGAGACATTTTTAACTTTGTCTTTAGTAATATTATCAACAGTAACAAAACATATGAAAGTATATAAAAAAAAAAGACTTTTATGGTTATAAATAGGTACTACGTTGTAATTTTTACCTCAAGGCTCTTAAGTACAGCTAAACATACACACAATGACAGGTCGCTTGTTTAGTAAATTTCCAGAAACAAATGAACTCCACAGATACCGGTAATAGGTTGTTTTAATACACCATGTTTTGCTTTAATATGAACTAAATTTATTTCATATGCTTCGAGCAAGTTTGTATGCATTTGGGGAAAATATGCATCGTGAGGTCATATATTTCGAAGCGTCATAGAATTGAAGTACGCGGGACCCATTCCACTCCCTCAGGTCCCCTCGGTCGATTCCAAGTCCTCAGCTGACTCCGCTACGCTCCATACAAACCTTGGATGTGATTGGAGTGTGGATATGCACCATTTCTTGACCGGAAGTACCTGTTTACTCTTGTCCATTCCGCTTAGGCAAAACACAACTTTTTTCGCCGCGCCGCAGTTTAAAAACAATTGCCCTGGCATTCACACAGGGGATAATAATTTGTCATTTGCAACCGTTTATGATGATTTAACGGTCGCATTAGTGAAATTGCAGTTTTGTTTTGATCATGTGAATTAAAAAACCCATAATGGTGACCATCCAATCACGTTCAAGGTCAGTGCGCGAGGCGAGGACTTCTGAGTGCGGATGCATGGTATTTTCCGCCATTGGACGTATCTGTTACAACATGATCATTCGTCATTGATCAACTACATGGAACTACTTTTAAAAACACGAAGAGATGACAGCCCCTGCAGTATTTTGCACTATGTAACACTATCTATTTCTCTCTGATAATTATGTGTTTTTCTCAAACTGCAGGACAATTTTCTAAGACAAGCTCAACAAGAAGGTACATGTATTTTGATCACTACTTTCTGAAAGCGGTAGATTTTCCGAGTGAGTAAATAGACGACCGCATTACAAATTTCAGGCGTAGCTACAGAACTTTACATATCAATTTATACATCCGAGGTAAGATGAAGAGTACCGGATCTGCCGAAGTTTGCTAAATGCCATTCGTCTCGCAGGATTTTCAGTGAAAACATGTAGATATCATCTCTTTACTTTTGCCAATCTTGTCTTTGTCCTTTTACATACGTGTCACCGATAGAACCTATCTTCAAGGGCGGACACCAAACGGGGGGTGGGGGAGGGGGGTGGGGGGGGGGGGGCAAGACCCGTACCGATCTTTAGTCGGTATGAGAGATTGTGATGTCACAAACAAAGCCAATACTGCATAATTTTGAGATAGTAAAAATATTCCTTCAGTTTATATAACGGTCGCATAAATATACGATTTGAATATATCAAAAATATTTATTTCATAGATATTTTGTTATATATCACACCATTGTCATCTGAATGAAGACGCGGCTGCTTAGAACATGTTCCGTATTTCTCGTTCCAGTAAAGGTGGAAACCCGTGGGGATCCGGGTTAGAATAGGTCTCCAACATCCCCTTGTGTGTCGTAAGAGGCGACTAAATGGGGTGGTCATTCGGATGAGACCGGAAAAACCGAGGCCCCGTGTCACAGCAGGTGTGGCACGATAAAGATCCCTCACTGCTCAAAGGCCCTGAGTGCCGAGCACAGGTCTAAATTTTGCAGCCCTACACCGGCAATGGTGACGTCTCCATATGAGTGAAATATTCTCGGTGGGACGTAAAACAATAAATAATCAATCAATTAATCCAGTAAAGGTGGGCGAATTTCTCACCTAAGAGAGAGACATTGAATCACTGCTCCATACCGGGGCTATTTGGGGACACCTTTTAAAATATTTTTATGGACCTGTTCCTATCATATTAGGTACAAATCTTACAACATTATTTATGCGTAAATTCATACACACCTGGATTGTTTGTTGTAATCGTGTAAAAAGGGCATGCTTTCTATCAGTCAGTTACTACGTCATCTTCGGAATCTGTAAAGATGGAAAAAGTTATGTGAATAATTACTTTGCTCGTGGCAATGATATTGGGATTCAGTTTGTTTTATTCACTAAAAATATGCATCACAGTCGCTAGTATGCTGGAAAATATGAAATAAGAAAATACATGAATTTTAGTCAGTTTCATTTTGAGATCATTAGCTTGCCAATAACAGACCTCATGATTAATCAAGTCCTCTTGTACGTACATGTACTTGTACAACCAAAAGAAGAAGTCTACGTATTTCAAAATAAAAACATTCTCATGCTTTGATAAGAAATACAAATGTATATGTAACAGAGTATGAACGCTTTACTGTAGCAATTTGTCAACTTATCAATGATAACACGTTTTTCTTATGAAACAATGATTGACCTATATGTTATATAGATGTATCTTTTCTTTAAAATGTGGATAAGAAGACAACCATCATTAAAAAGAACGCAACTGTCATGTTTAGAACTAGGTTTTAATACAATCTGAGTCTGCTTCTAATAGCCGGGAGCCCTGTGTCGCGTCACGCTATCGTGGTGTGTGGGAACTCTTGACATCTCGTCAAATCTCACGAGAATATGTAACGACACCGACCAATCAGAGACGCTAGACCTTTCTGCAGTGGACCGAACATTTTGTTTGTAGCTAGAGTTTATAGATGGTACCTCTTTATTGATTCTTACATAAGTGGTATCGAATAACTGTAAGATTATGTAATATTTATTTGTGAATTATGGTACAGAATCTACCATTGTAGTGCAGGAGTTAGGCTATCAATAATATACGACAGGGTGTGATTCATTATTACAAAACCAGTCCATTTACAATCATTCCGAATTTACCAAGGGATTCCCTGGGTTGTTGAAAAGCTTCTAATACAAAGTGCCTTTCTCCAGATTCTCCGTTCTGTCAAAACTACAAGTTAATTTTTATTCAAAAAATTTCTGTAATATTTCTTTATGATACAGTCGTTGATGTTAATACTCTATATCAGGTTTAGTAATGCATGACCATTGTCAATTTAATGTCCAGTGGAAAATAAGAATGTTTGAAACAAAGAGGGTTAGGTGTCCAGCCGTTTGTTAATCTAAAATTAAAAAAATAGTCCGAAGGGGGGGGGGGGTGTCTCCCCATTGTATACTTCTTTTTAGTTTTGATAATGACGTCAAACAGTGATGTTTTCTGTGAAAAGTATATGAAGTGACATTTCAAGTTTTATTCAGTTGTACGCATAGAAATCGTAAGCACTACGTGTGATTCAAAACTATTTGAACATATTTACACTTAAAGATATAAAGCATGGAATATTTCATTTTGATCCTGGTCCACGCGGCGCATCCAATAGTTTTAAAACCGACAACAACAACACAAGCACGGCAAAATATATACGCCCACCCAGTATATTCAGCAAATTATATAGAAAAGAATTAATATCGAAATAAGACATTCTTTTGTTTAAAAATGAATTAGTGTGAAAATAGATGTGTGTGTTGGGTGTGCGGGGGGGGGGGGGGTATACGAGGGATCACATGTCAAAATACATGCACGTACAATGTACATGCATTACTGACAATCCTAAACGCAACCTGGCGATGTGTAACAAGTCTGATAGTACTGTTTTAATCTCACCCACAAAGAGCTAACAGACGGATGGACAGACGAACTGCGCGGTGCCACGTCTACAACGTTATGAAAAACTATAAAATATATCGTGATTCTTGTCATGTTGAAAGAAATTGGCAGCGATTTCACGTGTTCGAAATGTGACAATGGACATGGCAAAATTCATGATTCGTTGCTAAAATCACAAGTAGTTCCACTTAATCATATATATCCATTAAAATTAGGGTCAAATCATATACCAATTTTCCGCACGATGTATATCAATAGTGTTCCAGATCTAAAATCACCACTGCAGATAATATGGCATGGAAACAATATAAAAACGCGAATTAATCAAGAGTAAGCGCACAATCTTTCGCCGAGAAACAAACCACACGAATGATCCTTGATTATTGCAATGTGCCCAGTAATAAAATAAAAACCCTCTTACTTTACGTCAATACATTCCTCAGTGTGTCCCGCCGGGAAAACTTAAACGACGGTCCAGATATATATTATATCTCTATATATAGGCTTCTCTTTGGAGAATGTTCGTAACAGTTGTCTAGCAGTGATGAAGAAGAAAGGGCAACTTGCCCGCAATCTGATCCAAATAATTTATTCTTCTGCGGATAACTTACGAGAATCATGTAAATCAGCATAATTTTGAATGCGGATTACATGTACATGTATCTGTAATTCATTTAAGAACATAGTATCATTGTACTCAGTTAACGATTTTTGAAACTGTATATCGGTTTCATGACACAGGTATGTGCATACACATGCATGTATCGGCCCACAAATATGAATGAATCTAGCAAGATATTTTCACCTTTTAATATACTTTCCAGTAAGAATGTGTATAATAATTTGGTGAACAAAGATATTTCCCCATCTTCATGGGAAAATGGTGAAGAAAATCAAAGTCCATTCGTTATTGGCAGTTGTGAATAATTCAGAAGGATGTGTTCCAATATCTCGTGATAAAATGCCACAAGTCTGATAATTCTGACTTAGGCCACCATTATCGACAGTGATTCGGAACATATCGAGAACTAGAGGACCGGCCCAAGTAGACACTGCACACAATATACTGTCTCAACAGGCGAATATGTGCTCTCGTTGCCCGCGCTTTCTCTCTCGCTTCTGGCCAGTGCATGCAACATTCCCATTCATTATATCGTTATCGTTACAAACTATTCCAAAGAGGTTGGCAGAAGTCTTCAGAATATCGATTGCTTATATGGAGCATACCCTTTCTGCTAAAATTACGGAACACATTGACTTCACAATGCTATACTTTCCTAAACATTTTCTTCTTTATGTGTGAGTAAAACAGCGAAAAATGTCTTGATTATTTCTTTCTAGTGAGCTGTGATGGATGAAATGTTTAACGATGAAAACTAAGTTTGTAGTATATCTGTGTTTCAAATTCGTCGTCGTTTCTACAATTTAAATTTATCGAAATCAAACTGGACCCAGATTAATTTGTGCATTTTTGTGGTGTGTCGATACTAGTATACTTATCTGCGACTCCTAAATACGAAAATCAATAGGTTTTAATAATTATTCAATTCTCTTGGGTGACATGAGCGAGGTTCGAATCACGTGATCTTTTCCCCAGACCGCCATATTGTATCTTATTTCTATAACTCGATTGGACATATCGTGCAATACTAAGACAATGGTTCCTTAATAAGTGTTGATCGGGTAAAAAGCCATGCATTATGTATGGAGAAATACAATAGAATTTGCAATGCATATAGGAGCTTGCCAATTAGAATACACCATGGAAACACCAAGTTTTAGGAATTATATCATTATTGAAAGAGATGACAAAAGTTGGGGTTTTATCTAAAGAATGCTGTTAAGCTCTCTGAACACTTTTAGACCCCCCCCCCTTTTTTTTCGTCCATGAATACAACAGTGTATCATCAGTAGAGTATATGAGCTATAACTGGTATTGTCTACGAAGTACACTTAAAACCGTCGGCGAATCACAAATAACACAATGCATCGATTTCAATAAAACGTATTAATTATACCCATGGGAGGGGTTGCTCGGGAGAACCCGAGGTCTCATTGATTTTTACCGAGTTTGGTACAGTCAAACATTCCCCTGTTGTGATGGTGTATCTGACAACAATACCTTTGTATCACATACATGTGCGTCCTTACTGGATTATTGTTAGAATACAAATTATTTCTGTTGCACATAGACAGAGCAGTTCTTTGTTAAGTTCGCAAAACTGAATATATACACATGTATATATATTCATTCAATTTATATTCAAAGTTCATTTATGTTAAGGGGCTCACGACGGGTGTGACCAGTCGGCAGGGGATGCTCACTCCTCCTAGGCACCTGATCTAATCTCCGGTGCATCCAGGGTTGCTTGTTAGCCCGGCCATTTATGTTTAATGCCCGGCCATATATCCTAAGAAAAAGCCGATCTATCTAATTGTTTATAAAAGTTCTTCAGAGAGAGAGAGAGAGAGAGAGAGAGAGAGAGAGAGAGAGAGAGAGAGAGAGAGCACTACACTAAATCCAATAACTCCAGATATATAAAAAGTGTCAGATCGGCAAAGTAGATGCAATGTCAGGTATAAAAATTATACAGTGCACTGAAAATTAATACGAACATATTGTAAAACTTTTGGGACGATCTGTCCTTTCCTCAGGACAAACGAGGAAGTTTTTGTAAGTAAAATATGTACACTTTTGCTTGCAATTAGCACATGTACCTGCAATAGGGCCTGACTCCTGGTAGTGGGGTGGTGAAGGTGGTTGAATTTATTGGTGTACGACTCTAAAATAGCTTTGACTTCATAACCTTCAATTTCTGAATGCTTGGGTATGTGAGCGGTTAGTAATATACAATACATATTGCTCCCAAACTTCGAAGGGGTTGTTGGTAGGTGAGGGATTCAATTCATATCTTGGACCATACACTCTTACCATTCACTTCTACCATAAGAAAGGATTTCTTAACAATAGAGGCCAACTCCTCAAGCTATATATTATGAAGACGTCCTCTCCTGCTATTACCCCCCCCCCCCCCCCCGTAGCATGTATACACATGGACACTAGCTGTTTCTCCCCTTTTTGGTAATCCTCATTACATCCCTCTGTCACACATCAATAACGCTGGCTCTTGGTTTTGGAACCAAAACCAGTCAATAAATTAAATGAACAATTCGTCCGATTGTTAGCAAACCCGGAAGTAACGATGCCTGCAAAAAAGTTAAATCACGTGCTCTAGGTAGATTCTAAAACACAAAATACGCACTGATTGGGAAGCTTGAATATCCCATATTGTTGGTGTTGTTGGTCAATTCAGTGTTATATATCTATAGAAAGATAAATTTACATGAGTAAAATAACACAAATTCGACAGATTATACTACACTAGTTTGTAATATGTACATGTATATACGTTGTGACCGTTGGACCGAGCAAAACATGAAATGATCTTTGCATAATCATGAATCATGATTCAGTTTAGAACATTTACTTGAAAATTACAGTTGAACTTCGGTATCTCGAACACCGATATCTTGAATACCATGGCTATGTCAAAGTTATTTGTTAATCCCAATCACTAAGTATTTAACCCTTGATATCTCGAAATCCACGGATATCTCGGAGGTTTTTCGCAGTTCCATCGAGTTCAAGATAACAAATTATTTATGAAATTCCTCATGCGGTACATGTCCAGTTAGTAACATCCAAATATTCAAAGGGGGTGGTGGGGGTTGGGTTAGATGAGGATAACTATATGATCCGCCTTTTAATATATACAATGTAACCCAGCCGGAGTAAACAGTGCATTATGATGTCACATTTAGCATCTAGATGCAAAAACAAGTATAAACAACAAGAAAACATCTCGTATGCAATCTGAAACAAAACTAACCAAGAAATTTAAATGTGCGAAAAATTAATCTTAAGGTCATACGCAACGTTCGTTATCTGTATATATTTCATAGATCTATTCTTAATATAAAATCATATTATCCTTAGACATTCTTTGAGAAATAAATCAGATCATATTTCCTGTGTTTTGGAAAAGACAATTGTTGATGAAGAAAGCAATTTGCACAATTATTGCATGCTTGGAATTCTGAGTTACCTCTCTGTTGGAGAAAGCAAATGCATGCACCTGTACATATACTACTGCAAAAACACTGTCAGGAGTTGTATGCTTATATTTTCATACAATAACAAATAATTCTGAAGGGATTGAATGTATATTTTACGTTTTCTGTAACTCTGTTTTTTTATCATTGGAAGTCTTCAATTTTGGAGATAGAATTTTTTTTTGTGAAATGTACAATTGCGTATGCCTTAAGTATAATCATTCTCTTTACACAGAGTTGTCGGTCCTTATCTCTCCCTTACATCTCTGTCAACCCCCGTTTTACAAGATTTTTGTAAAAACACTGAACGAATGGGAAAAACACTACTTGTGAGTGTTCATTACTTTGCAAAATATTAAAAACGAAAATAATCAAATAACTTATTTGTTATATTTGGCTTAAAACTTTTTAAAAACGTTTTTAACGCAAAATACATTGTAGTTCTCTAACAAAAGTTTAAAAAATAACACTTATAAGACCAAAAATAACAAATACGTTATTGATTATTTTCTTTTTTAATATTTTACAATATAACGAATACTCCACAAGTAGTGTTTTTTCTCTGTTCTTTCAATGTGTTTACAAAAATCTTGTAAAACGGGAGTTGACAGAGATGTAAGGGAGAGATAAGGACCGACAACTCCGTGTAAGTATCTTATATTTTTATTTCTTGGAACTCATTAATTCGTTCATCTACTTAGTCGTTCTAACCTACCCGTAACTAATTTAAGCTAAATACTAACAAAGATAATAATACCATTGATTTTGAACAAATTAGTGTTTTAGTCACAAACTACATGTCATAGTCGTGTATTTGAACTTGAATAACAATTGAAGCAACTATACTGAAGGGAATAAAAAAAATGGTGGCGCTCATATCATGAAATTTTCCATGAACATTTGTAGAGATGATTTCTATTCTTTTGCTGAATTTAACGTTCATGTTAGATTTTGAGCCTTTCTTCTTGGATGGGCCTTTATCCCCTCCGAGCTTCGCTCGGTATAATCTTGAAGAATTACAAAAACTAGTCAGCTTGTAAACAAATCGTGTCAAAATGTACGAAAAAAAAATACACAAAAGTCTGAGAAGACAAAAAGCCGCGTCCGTGATTTACATTGTTTCCTCCAATGACCTTCGACACGCATATATAATTAGGTAATTCAATATGGCGACATGGTGGATGTGCAAAACAAATGTTATAGTTAAGTTATATTTAGTGCAGATTAGATTCTACAATTTACAATGAAAATAGTAAAAATCAAAACTGCAATAAAATTAAGCAATTGTTGATTTCAGTAGAAGTTCGAGCATTGATTGAATTGCCAATTATTCAGGCTCTTGAGAGTGTCTTGGCGAATACATATAAGTGTCGAGTTGACTGCTGAAAGGTACATTATCTACGAATAGAGAGCTAATGCTTTACAGAGACGAATATCTTCTGCAGATGGCTCTTGAAAAATCAAGGGGAAAAAATCCCAAACACTACATATGTACAAACTACAGTGTAGGATAGGCCCAAGACATTGTTAGAATATCTTTAGGACTCAAGACTCAAGGCAGCTACACAACAACATGACCAGTATTAAACATTTTGAGATACTTTAATTTGTGAATGAAGTAGTAACATAACGTTTAAGAGGAATTGACCTCAGGTAACTGCGGTCTATTGTCATGTTTATTGAAACAATCGCAAAGGGTATAAGCTTCAAGTTCGTGTATAGTAATATTGCGGACATTGTTTTTTTTGTTTTTTATAATTCATGTGGTCTGTAAGATGGATGATGTGTCATTTTCCCGTGGTGTAACACTGTGGTGCACTATACTGAAGTACTTCTGACATCCCAAATGGCGACAGCAAAGCGCGTGCGCGTGACACACTGAATTGATACATCTGTCAATTAAACATTATCGGCTCCATACTACTTTATGTAGAAGAGGCATTGTTGATATATCTTTAGAAACTATTTTATTGAAAATGTTTTGTTCTATTTAATATCAATGAAATACCAATTTAGAAAACAACGTACTAAATTAAATGGTTTTGATTTCTAATTACAAATCATTTAACTCTTGAGATTAGGCTCCCCCGGTTTGACACACAGAAGTAGAAGTAAACGAGTGTTACGTTATAGCTGATTTATTTTTCATCCCAGACTTTTAATTTTGACAGATATTGAACAAGTTATGAAATAAATGCAACCATTAGAACTACATGTATATCATTGATTTGGAAAGAAAACAAGCTACATGTCATGTTGGTGGGAGTTGGGATTTTAAAATCTTTTTGAATTAATTTTATGAATATAATAAAGAACCATATTGATTTCCCCCGTTAGTGTTGAGCCATGAATTTCAGATCTAATCTAGAAAGCCAGCGATCCTCCTACGCATTGTACAATACTTGTAGCGCTCTGAAATTGACAGATCTGGTAGGCAAGGTGTCACACAAGCCAACAAGTGCCGGAGATGATAGCTACACGTAAATTGAATTGCTTTCTCCAGTTTTCTCTGTTTTGTTGCAAAACCTCTCTTCTCCATCAATCTTAACCTTTTTGGTGAAAACTTTCAACATACTCAGCAATACTTTTACAGAGAGAATAGATTATGATAATTCATAACAGCAATAAATGTGTAAATTATGGCATTAATGGTTGCACATATTCAACTCAAATTTGATACATGGATACGTCACAGGAATATGCAGGTCTCGTCGGGCTCGGAAGTCCAGAACCAGGTCTGGTAACATAACCATATTTGTACATCAGAGGGCCCTTGCCCCAAAGGTTGACGAATTATTTGACAACTAAAAAGTGTATCTAAATGGTTGATTGGTTGCGTATTGCTCAAGAGTTTTTCTCTCATAAGGAGACGTCATCATTGCTTGTGAAGGGCTGCAAAATTTAGGACTACATTCGACGCTTACGGCCTTTGAGAAAGGAGAGATGCCATATCTGTTGTGACACGAGGCCTCAGGTTTTATTGGTTTCATCCGAAAGACCACCCCATCTAGTCGCTTCTTATGACAATACAGGAACACTAAGGGCCTACTCTATGCTGGATCCCCACGGGAAATATTCATATAAATATAAAAGTATCTGAATAAATAAAGATAATAAAATATGAAAATCAAAAATAGTGGAAAAATACAAAAAGTAAAGAAAACAAAAACCCACAAAACAAATAATAACCATAAAAAGTATTTCAATCTATACCTCAAAATCCTATATCGGGAGGGAGAGGGGTCATATTTCAATAAATGACTTAATTCAATCTTACATTTGCATTACCGTTTACCAAGTACTGCAAGGGATGGGTGAAAAGGCAATCAGCCGATAGATTGGGGGGAAAATACATTATCAAAAAAAATTATCAAAACAAAACAACATCGGAGGGATTGGAACACTGTATTCACTTAATTTTACGGGGATAGATTTAGTAGTTTTAGGGCGAGTGACTGTAATCAACATGTATAAAACATCGCAAGTGAAAGAAAGCTCAAATTAAATAAACATACAACTTAGAGGTACGTCTAATAATGTGTACATATTACAACTGCTATCAACATACAGCTGTTGATCAGCCATCGCTGTTTCACATTGATGAAGAGCCCATGTGTAAGCCCCCACCCCATCCCCATTACCTTTAAATTTGTTTTAGTGTTCAAAACATCTATTAGCATTAAAACTGTGAGAATATGGATCTGGTCAAGGAACCGTGAAATCCAAGATTAAAAATTGAATTTATATAGAGTATTTGAAAGTGGAAGACATTTCTGTGTTCATATATTGCCTCACTATAAGGCCCTTACCTTACTCAACGAAGTTTTAAAATGTCATAATGTAAAAATGTGATGTCATCTTTTCCATACTTCCAAAAAGCGACATCATGATCGCTATAGCCATCTTTGATTGGCTTTAACATCTTAAGAATATTACTCCAATATTTTAAAGATTGTTTTCCATAGTTCATAATTATTTAGACTGAATGACCCTTTTTGCTACAGGAATGGCTCCAATATGTAATTCGATAAATTTTTCAGATGACCTTGACACTTTTTCATCACGAGTGTGTTCTGGCAGATATACATTCATTAGAGTGATCATTGTCGCTGGACATTGCTAAGTAACTAACGACCGTGTAGACATGCCCCTTTTTATTTGTCTGCGGTGTGTGTAAGAAAGCAAAACATATTCTGCTTTATTGTTATTAGGTGCGAGAATTCTCGGTCCCACCTGGATCCACTTATCCATGTAATAGTAAATAAATTACACATTGCCATGTTGTCATTAAGGCGGCAGAGCGTCAGAGTATACCCGATGTATATATAGAAACAAGCATGGTCATGCCAAAACGTATTACAGAGCCTGTAGCCAGCCGTGTTACACAGGATCTGATACCAATTAACGTTAAACGGTCGGGTTCGGTATTCAAACAAAGTGCAAAAACACGAAAAAGGTGGACATTTGTTTTAGTAATGAATTAAGTACACAAAATAGTTTATAGAAGATTATAATGTTGCCTAACTATTCAACAGAAATATTAAGCGATTATTCATAAGAATTTTTCTATAAACCGCTGCAACAGTATAGTCTTGTCAAATAAAACTCTTTTCATTATGTAAATTGTGGTAAATTGTCACGGTAGCAAATTGCACAATTAGTGAAGCATAGAAAAAATAGCGTGGATAAGAACGTAAATCGATCTCTTTGAAATTTAACTGTGTAATTACTCACTCTTTGATAATATAATTAAGGTGTATTGGAATTTATATCCGAATTATCAGGACCCTTATACTGTATTAAATCACTTTTCGAGCACTTGCTTGATGGTGCATTCCTTGACGGAGAGCTAATGATTAATTGACACAGGGCGTATTCCAAATGGGTTTTTTAACATGAGAAAGACTGTAAAAAGTCAGAGGAAGTCCTATAAGAAGAAGCTTATAGAGATATTGCAAGAGACTATTAATCTAATAACAACAATTCAATGTGATGCCTCTGATAATATCATAAAATATTCAACCAGTGATTCACCAAGAAAAGAAAAATCTTACTTTAATCAAAAGTCGATGTAAAACCCCGAATCGATGACACACTACCATTCATGAGTAATCCTAATTCTACATCAATCCACTCTGAAAAAAAAATAATGTATCCCTTGAAAAGTAAAACTTTACGTAACACGCTGTATTGCAGTGCGCTGGACGTTACTGCAGCTTTCTCACCCACATGATCTGATTTATAGAGATGCATTGCCCAGTTGAGCACACTTCACACTATCTCCAGAATAGTAAGGTTTTCAAAACAAGCTTTCATTTCGGCGTTTACAGCACCATAGTTGCAAGCATTATACACGATGTTACTATAGTACAATGCATATGTTATAGATTTAGCATATTTTCTCAAATTCCAATAATGAGAGACAATTTAGAAGTATCAAGTATTTGTTGCATAATGTATAAAAGAAAGATGACTCGGTCCATGTCATCGGGTTCTATGGCATTCTCCTACCATGCAGAAATATACATTTCCTCGCGACAAAATATCATCTGCTTACAATGTAAATATAGTATGCTGTATTAATTGCTTAAATATGCTAACTAGGAAATAGCTGTCATAGCATAGCCATTACAAAACGCTGTCGTATCAGTTACTTTTGAACACGTACTATACCTTACTTATGACACGCGGGGGTCGAAAGATGATCCAGGAAAGGGACTGATGCAATATGGATCTGTGTCAATTAATTTTAGTAACAATGTGCAGTTGAATGTTTGATAAGCAGCTATCATATGGGGATTTTTTTTACTCGAATGATTTTCAATACATTTGTCAAGTTTAGGAGCTATTGTGCTTTGAGTCGTGTTAAATTTAGATTTTCGTGTTGATATACATTACACAAGAACATTTTCCTAAAAAAAAAAAAAACATGTTTAAGAATTTAAATATATATTTCACTTCGACGAAATGACCTGGTATTTACCACAATTGGTACATTTCTTTGTAAGCTTCACTTTTCTGATCACACCACTTGCTTCTTCCAGTTTAAGACGAAGATGTCACGGAGCGTATTACGAAGGCAAGAAAGCAAAGGAGCGGAAACGGGTACACATAGCAGTAAAACTAATTCCGCTTCTTTCGTCCGCGCACTTAGCTCCCGCATTTGAGTACATTTCGATATACGCATGCAAAATTGATTGATTTGATTATCCAGTTTTTCCATCTGAGCTATACCATTGTCAAATTGTGATATTTTTTCTTTTTAAATTATTTTACGGGATGGATGTAAAAATACAAAATTTACAAAATGATATTTTGTACTTGTACCCAACCAGTAAATTAAAAAATTGTGACATGACACTAAAACAAAATGGACTAAAACACAAAATTTGTTCACAGGAGTATGCCTTCGCCATATGGTGATGCATCCTGTACTTGTTGTGANTAAAATGGACTAAAACACAAAATTTGCTCACAGGAGTATGCCTTCGCCATGTTTTCATTTGCATATGGTGATGCATCCTGTACTTGTTGTGATACGCTGATTATTTACAGAAAAAAAGAATATGGCGTGAAGGTAAGATAAGTACATATATGTAGGACTAATTAAGGTCATGGGGGCTGTTACAGTAAAAAGAAATCGACCACATACCTACTGGTACTGTCGGACTCCACAATTTTACTTTCACTAGTGCCAGCGACTTTGGATTCGCGAAGGCGAAGGGGCATATTAAAAAGGAAAACGACGCAAGAGTGATATTCACCTTCACTTGCAACTTCACCCCTTCGCCCTCACAACTTCGCTCCTTCACCCTGAAAGTGATGAAGTGAGTGTGTCCTGCTCAGAGAATTATACAGGCCAGGCTATTTGTTATAAACTGGTCAAAACTTCGATCCATTCCATGCATTATACATCTTAGCAATGAAGAAGGTAGTAGTTCAGCTGCTTCTAGCGGTATAGCGTAATTGCAACTGATGAGCAAATAAATTTTTAATGTATCCAATCTATCTGCACAGCAGTAGAGTATTTTACAATTTAAATCAAGTGATAAATTGTGCTATAATACATGTATATAATGGTGTTTCGCGTTATCCAACTTGGGAGAGGGCTTATATAGGCTACGCCTGTTGCCCAATCCTTTTGAGTAAGTAGATAAAATATGTTGAATTAACTTGACCAGTGGCGGATCCAGGATTTGTCGAAAGAGGGGACCCGGTCCGATGAAAAAAGAGCCAATAAGCTTAAGGTCTGGGGTGAAGCCAAAGCTAGTGAGGGCCCAGGGGCGAAGCTCTCGGGTTTTAGAGCTTTTAAAGTTACCTGTAGAGGTTAATTTAGCTATATATCTATACATAATAATTAAGTCTGGTCATCAAAGGGGGGGGGGGGGGGCTGCCCCCCCTAAATCCGCCACTATTGACCCGAGGGTAAGTTTAAGAAGTTATCCCCCTTTTCGTAATGTGATGTTGGTGACCTATAATATTCCTTTTTCCACGATCTATTTTTATATTATTTGCATTTTTAAATGCTAAATTCATATTTTCCACGCTGAAGTTTCAATGTTAAACAAGTAAAAAAAGCTGTATATTTGTTTTAATATGAATAATATTTAAAACTTCGCTAATAAATTTACATGAACATGCCCTTCATCCTAAGATTTTCTGATACTAGTATAACGCCGGGTCAGACAGAGTCTTTCAAGTCCACTCTGATAGTCGACAAGTACTATCTGCATGTAAATGGAAAATACACCATAAAATACTCACAAGGGAATTTTACGATACCTGCTGGTGTTCAGTTGTTCAAAACTATGAAAGAGTTAATATATTGAAAATAACTTTGTTCCAGTGTTGTGTATACTCAACTTCTGAGCAACAGGGTGCCATGGATTGCTAATTTAAAAAAACGCGTTTTGGGGTATCGAAATAAAATACATGTACACTCTCAACCATGGATGTACTTCCTAATTAATTTTCCACTCAATACTTAATATTTTACAATCACCCATCTTTTGTCTTTTTAGACAAACTTAGTTTGAGACTGTTAATGTTTGTGTGTCAACATCTTTCGGCCAGACAGAACATAATCACATAAATTCAACTAAATCTGTTTATATTACAGTAATAGGTATATCAATAATACAAACGAAAACGTCATTGAGGTAAAATTAATCCTTCTCTGTTTAACGACAGAGTGACATAGTCAAGAAGTGGCCCTATTTCTTGGGATCAATAATTTTTCAAGCATTTTTTTCTTCAACTGGTGGCTGGAGAAAAACAAACATGCTCAGTTATTATAGATGATGTTGCCGCACTACGAAAATTGGTATTAACTACAATTACTAGATTGGGAGAGAAAAAGCCAGATATTAATGCGCTTTCAAATAAGGTACGGATCAATCACGCAGATTGATTAAAATGTAGTTCGCCGGAAACACCAAACATGCAATAAAGTTAATATATCATTCCGAGCAGTGTGTTATTACCGTATGTCATGATAACTACAGAGTTTATCGCACTTTGCGATAATTTTTCCATCATGATGATTGTGCGCACTTGCGCAAGTCTGTGCTATCAAATTGTGTTCACTATTGAAATTTGTAGCTTGGATGTAAGTGGAAAAATTCTCCATCATTGTTTAGGAAATCTTCAGTAGGCGATTCTATGACAAATAGGTGTGAAATTAAAACACACATAAAAATGTATGGGAACTACCCACTTTGTGGGAAAGAGAAATATAACGCACAGACATCTCACAAAGCCTACTGAATTAAGAGTAGCACAAACACAGAACCTTGGATTCATCAGAGGTGGCATCAGCTGCCTATAAAACACTAATGACAGAATCTTTCGATTATATTGAAACCAAGTCAACTCTCGTTTAATTACACGTTGCAAAATATGTCATTATAATTTCAAGAAATTGAAAAATATATTCATATATTGTTAAAAAGGTTCAAAGTATAGAAATTATATTACCACATTCAGACAGACAACAATATAAACAGTTTCCATAGCAGTTACTACCAATATAGAGGGCCAACTATATGATACTACAAACTCAACTTCATTAAAAAAAATCTGTGAGTGGGAGCAAGGAAATTGAGGCGTGTATGCATTGTGGAAACTGTTTATTTAGATTTCAAATTACGTCTCTTCAAACAAAACGCAGTTTGCGGGAGACATAAATATGCCATCGATTTTTCAGTAATCAAAGTACGTCTCTCGTCTGCTTCTCATGATATTTTGCATAGCTCAGATCATGCACGTGGGATTACAGACAATTCTGTGTCTTTGTCTCTGTTATTTTTTTTCACAATGCCCTGCCCGTATGTTAGTTTGTGTCTGTCGACGAAAGAAAAAAAAATCCCAAACTGCATTAATACATTAAAAATGCAATCCAATCTTTTTTGTGAAGAAGTATGATTTACTTATGATTAACTTTCTTTCCATTTAACCTAACAAATCAAGGTTAAACTCATTTTACATGTTACTCATTGATAGGTTGCTTAAGTTGTATCACTGACACTGTATATGCTCAGCACACTTCACAGTTCGTTTCCACGTTCAGAGCTTTACAGGATATATTCGATCGTACGAACTAGTCTGCTGCGGTTTCATCAGGTTTTGTTTGATACCACCCAACGTCATGTGATCGACGAAGGACAATTCTTGCATATAAACTTAATAAGTAGGTATCATTAAAATTAATGGATTTGTTATTTTTTGACAAAATTGCAAAATTTAATTCCAATTAATAGCACGTGCATATAGTATTTAAAAGGATTTCTAATCTAAGAAATTCAAAATGCGATGCACATATTTTGCTCATTAAAACTTCTCGTTCATTAGTGTTTTTATTCAGTGGGAACAATAAATGACACGATAAAACAGAAGTTAAAGCAGAGAAAAGAATCCTATTATCATCGATAATACATTGTATGTTAAATCGTGCATTTCAAAAATCAAACAAAAGTTCATTGCATCTTAGGATGGAGGGATTGTCAAGTTTAGTAATCCTTCAATGAATAACGGATGGATTTACTATTAGAAATCAAGTAAGGATGACGCCAAAACCTAATATAAAGTGTATAGATAAGAAGCACAATAACCACATACGTGTATTTCAAAGGCCACTGATCACGACTGACTTATATACATGTGGCATGATAAAAATGATTTCTCAAGAACCTGCAACAAAGAAAACAATGAATATTGAAGATCGACGACCTTTCGTATGACTAGATATTAAGTTTTCTTGTTTAGAGAATCAAAGCGCTAACTGATAGTTTATTCAAAATGAGACGTTATAAGCAAAATACGAAACAACACTCAAACTGCAAAACATGTCCGCCCAATTCATGCATTAAATGCAGTGGTAATCAAACCATTCATTGGTCAAAAATATGGTTCTGGCAGTGTTCTTTCGGCACTTTCTCTAATAAAGGATAGTGTAAATGAAATATGGTGTTTAAGTCTCTCAACTGATTCGATACAAAAGAGCTTGTTCTGCGTATGATCAGTTATTAAATTGAGGCAGACTACTGACAAACTAGTTGATGTTGCTAGAGTCTTAACAGTCACGTTTTGCATATCCTATAATGATCTAGGTCGCCAATACAACCTATCACTGTTGCAAATGATATCTGACGTGTTTCAAACTAATTGTTAAACCGTTCTTTATACACTGATTTTGATTATGGATTACTCCGTTTGCCTGACAAAGACAAAGGACTCACAGCAGGTGTGAACGTTCGAAAGGGGATGCTTACTCCTCCTAGGCACCTGATCCCACCTCTGCTGTATCCAGTAGTCCGTATTTGTTGAACTCTTAATTTTAATTCCGTATAGGATTTATGAGATTGATCACTGTTCGTGATCATCATCTATTCATATTAGTTGTAAGATGGCTTTGTTAAAGATCAAATTGAAGATTTCACTCTAATAAAGTACATGTATATCTTGAGCCATAAGACTATTACTTTTGAAACATTCATACAAAGTATGAACATCCTAGCCTCACAAGTAGTTATTATTCATGAATACCCATTAAAGAATTATCTCAACTTTGGGCCTTGAGAAACATGAACATCTGCCTCTCACCATAGAAAACATGTGACCAGGTTTGGTCAGCCTAGCCTTATTAATACTAATAATTTTTATTCTTCCCACTAAGTACTGATGACTGAACAGGCAGATGCACAGAAAAAATGCATCCTACCATTATGTAAAGGCAAAGATAACGAACGGTACAATCTCGTTAAGTCCCCAAATATAATCACAAAAAAACAACAACAAAACAAGAGTTGGGGCAAACACCGGACCCCTTGACACACCAGAGGTGAGATCAGGTGCCTAGGAGGAGAAGCATCCTCCTGTTGACCGGTCATCACACCCGCCGTGATCCAATTGTCTTGATTCAGGGTTAATATGGAGTAATCCGTAGTCCAAATCAGTGTGTGAAAAACGGCTTAACAAATAGCTATGAAGCACATCAGACAACAATTCACCCAATGACAGGACCATACTGGCAAACTAAATCGTTGTAACGACCATAGGAATTTGCGAAATACTTCCTTTAAATTGACTTGATGAAACCCCTGCACACAATTTTTTCATCTTCGCTAGCCAAGGGTTTCTCGGTCCACTCCGCTTTCCATAAACCCTTGGCTGATATGCCTTGCAAAATGTCGGTCACTTTTGATTGGAGAGTTGTGGTAAGCGATGGACCAATGAAATCCATTTTACCGACTCTTGAATTTGTTTACAAATCTAGGAAAACTCGCACAATGAAGTTATGAACAGCTGTGCGAGATTTGATCGCCTGTAACCTTCCAAAAAAGAGTAGAACAATTTCTGTTGACACATTTCATGTACAAGAACAACTAATAGAAGTTTTAAGATTCGAGCCGTTCGAGGATAACGTACGGGTTATACGGGGGAGAGATAAAATATCTGAGCTTCCACGAATGAATAGTATACTCTTTAGTATTTTCCCGCAATTGCTTCATTAAGTGAATTCTAAGACTGTTAATATATAAAGGCCTAGCAGAAAGATCAAGATTATTAAGTCTACCAACCTTTTCTTCCATAACTATACTCTGTATCGGTGCCAACACAACTGTCACCTTTACACGACGACACCCAGATTGTTTTCCCACTCCCTGTCTTAATCCCACAAACACATCATGTTTATACAACAAAGCTTCGAATTCCTGCTATTGAAAATCGTTAAATTTTTCTTCTGTATAACTTAATTCCATTAATTTCATTAAAATCAGCTCCTTTGATCCGCTCACTTGGATCGCTTGCTGCTTATACCGTACATAAGCCGTTATCTCATTGGCTAATATTTTCCCTCAGAATTATGGTTCTTTAGCGTGACAGAATAGATGGTAGCACGTGTGACCGGCACTTTGAATGGCATATCGGACAAGGGTTTATGGAGAGCGGAGTAGACCGAAAACCCTTGGCTAGCGAAGATGTTATTTTGTAAGTAACCTGCCTCGATTCAAAAACTGATCATACGCAGAACAACTCTTGCATGTCAAATAAGTTGAGAGACGTACACACCATATTCAGGTGATGATGGATTGAATATTGCTACATAAGTATGGGAAGTTGACGATGGGGAAGCTGAAATCGTTCCGTTTGTCATAATACTGAGTTGTTTGCCGTCAATGTCTATGTTCAATAAAATATCCATGTACGAAGCAGACTTGGTAGACTCTGTGGTGTCCTTTATTTCTAGTTCGTTGGGATATATTGAATCGACATATACCATCTATGATTGTTGAATATGATTAGCCTAGCCTTTCTAACTTGTTATATAAGTTAATCTTACTTTGATCTAAAAACACCCAACAAAAAACCCATAGTTATCTTGTTCTAGTTATTGGGAACATGTGTCTTTAGGAGTTACTTGAAAATAAAGGGAAAACAGGGGGGTACCCTACATTGTCATAATAGCCGACATCCTTTGAATACATGGATGAAAACGAATAGCTGCTATTCCTTTAAGATTTTAATGCCTAGCTGGGTAGTTCTATAGGTTAGCACGTTGATAGCTGAACTGTAGATCGCGGTTTCAAGTCCAGCAAGGGTTTTGATGTTCTTTAGATTACTTTCTACTAAAACTGTATTTTTTGACTGAATAAAGAGAATGTGAAAGTTTTCTCTTGAATCGTGTATATCATTAGGGATTTACCAATTTTGGTGATACTAGCTTTGTAAGTGCCGTTTTCATCTGATCCACGGGACTGACAGACGGACATGCGAGCAGATGGACCGACATACAAACCTTATATTAGTAATGTTTTATCTTGTTTTGTGCCACTAAAATCAGCAATGTAAGTTTGGCCTAGACGGAAAGACAAGCAGACAGACAAACACAC
>CAJDSM010032394.1:23262-38830 GCA_903981925.1 Ostrea lurida
GTGTTTTGAATAGGGCGGCAGTGTGTTTGTCTGTCTCTTGTCTTTCCGTCGATAGGGCCCAGTGTGTTTGTCTGTCTGCGTTTGTCTTTTCCGTTGATAGGGCGCAGTGTGATTGTCTGTCTGCTTGTCTTTCCGTCGATAGGGCGACAGTGTGTTTGTCTGTCTGCTTGTCTTTCCGTTGATAGGGCGCAGTGTGTTTGTCTGTCCCTGCTTTGTCTTTCCGTTGATAGGGCGCAGTGTTTTGTCTGTCGCTTGTTCTTTCCGGTCGATAGGACCCAGTGTGTTTTGTCTGTCTGCTTGTCTTTCCCGTCGATAGGGCGCAGAGTGTTTGTCTGTCTTTGGCTTGTCTTTTCGTTGATAGGGCACGCAGTGTGTTTGTCTGTCTGCTTGTCTTTCCGTTGATTAGGGCGTCAGTGTGTTTGTTGTCTGCTTTCCTTTCCGTTGATAGGCGCAGTGTGTCTTGTCTGTCTGCTTGTCTTTCCGTCTAGGCCCAAACTTAACATTTGCTCGATTTTAGTGGCACAACAAGATAGAAACGACTAACTAATAATATAAGTTGTATGTCGGTCACCATCTGCCTCGCCTGTCCGTCTGTTTCAGTCCCGTGGATCAGATGAAAACGCACTTACAAAGCTAGTATCACCAAAATTGGTAATCCCTATGATATAACAACGATTCAAGAGAAAACTTTCACATTCTCTTTTTTCATCAAAAAATAACACGTGTTTAGTAGATAAGTATACTCCTAAAGAAATCAACAAACCTCTTGCTAGGACTATAGAAACCGCGATCTACAGTTCAGCTATCACGTGCTTATACCTATAGAACCACCCAGCTAGGCTATTAAAACTTAAAAGGAATAGCAAGCTTATTCGTTTTCATCATGTTTTCAAAGGATTCGGCTATTATTATGACCATAGTAGGGTACCTTCCCCTAGTTTATACCACTTTTATTTTCAAGTCAACCCAAAACATTTAACACCAAATAGACTCAGAAACTAAAGATAATGTGGAAGTTTTTTGTGGGTGTTTTAGATCAAGAGTAAGATTAACTTCACAATAAAATTAGAACAGGCTGAGGCCTTAATCAGTATTCACACCAAATCATACCGTTTGGAGGTAATTCTCTCCGAGATTCAATATCTCCCAACGAACTAGAAATAAAGGACACCACAGAGTTCTATTCCAAGTCTGCTTCGGTACAAATGGTATAATTTATTGGACATAGACACTTGAGACGCAAACAACTAAGTATTATACAAAGCGGGAACGAATTTCAGCTTCCCACAAATTCGTCAACTTCCCATACTTATGTAGCAATATTCAATCCATTCATCAACCCTGAATATGGATGGTGTACGCTCTCATCAACTTATTGACATTGCCAAGAGTTGTTCTTGCGTATGATCAGTTTTTTGAATCGAGGAGGTTACTTACAAAATACATCTTCGCTAGCCAAGGGTTTTCGGTCTACTTGCCGCTCTCCATAAACCTGTCCGATATGCCATTCAAAGTGCGGTCACACGTGCTACCATACTATTCTGTCCACGTCTAAAGAACCATAATTCTGAGGGAAAATATATCAGCCAATGAGATAACGGCTTATGTACGGTATAACACAAGCGATCCAAGTGAGCGGGATCAAAGGAGCTGATTTTAATGAAATTAATGGAATTAAGTTATACAGAAGAAAAATTTAACGATTTTAATAGCAGGAAATTCGAAGCTTTGTTGTATAAACATGATGTGTTTGTGGGATTAAAGACAGGGAGTGGGAAAACAATCTGGGTGTCGTCGTTGTAAAGTGTGACAGTATGTGTGGCACCCGAATAACAGAGTATAGTTATGGAAGAAAAGGTTGGTAGACTAATAATCTTGATCTTTCTGGCTAGGTCCTTTATATATTAACAAGTCTTAGAATTCCACTTAATGAAGCAATTGCGGGAAAATACTAAGAAGTATACAATTCTTTCGTGGAACTCAGAATATTTTATCTCTCCCCGTATAACCGTACGTATCCTCGACGCGGCTGAATCTTAAAACTTCTATTAGTTGTTCTTGTACATGAAATGTGTCAACAGAAATTGTTCTACTCTTTTTTTGGAAGTACAGGCGATCAAATCTCGCAACAGCTGTTCGATAAACTTCATTTGTGCGAGTTTCCTAGATTGCTAAACAAATTCAAAGTCGTAAAATGGATTTCATTGGTCATTCGCTTACACAACTCTCCAAAGTCAAAAGTGACCGACATTCTTGCAAAGGCATATCAGCCCAAGGGTTTTATGGAAAGCGGAAGTGGGACCGAAAACCCATTGTAGCGGAAGATGAAAAAATTGTTGCAGTGGGTTTCACAGTCACATTTTAAAGGAAGTATTTCGCGAAAATTCCTATGGTCGTTACAACGATTTAGTTTGCCAGTAATGGCCTTGTCATTGGGTGAATTGTTGTCTGATGTGCTTCATAGCTATTGTTAAGCCGTTTTTCACACACTGATTTTGACCACGGATTACTCGCATTTTACACCCTGATCAAGACAATTGGATCACGGTCGGGTGGTGACCGAGTCACAGGGTGATGCTTATCCTCAACTAGGGCACCTGATCTCACCATCTGGAATGTGTCAAGGGGTCCGTGTTTTGCCCCAAGCTCTTGTTTTGTTTGTTGTTTTTTTGTATATATTTGCGGACTTACGAATTGATACCGTTCGTTATCTATTGCCTTATACATAATGCGGTAAGGATGCATTTTTTCTGTACATCTGCACTGTTTCAGCATCAGTACTTAGTGGCGAAGAACTTAAAAATGATTTTAGTATGATAAGGCTAGGTGACCCAAAACCGTGTCAAATGTTTTCTAATGCGTGAGAGCGCAGATGGTTCATGTTCTCAATGATGGCCCAAATGGGGGTTGAGATAATTTTAATGCGTATTCGATGAATATATACTACTTGTGAGGCCTGGAATGTTCATTACTTTGTATGAACTGTTATTATCAAAAGTAATAGTCTTATGCTCAAGATATACAATCTACTTATTAGAGTGAAAATCTTCAATTTGATCTTTAACAAAGCCATCTTACAACTAAATATGAATAGATGATGATCACGACAGTGAGCATCCACGATCCTTTCAGAGCACATAAGTCGTTATGCAAACTATCGCGGTCACTTATGTAGGCAAGCGTGCGTAGTTTTGTTATATGGCTATTGGGAGATGCACACTTGTTCACACAAATACGGCACTACTGGACTACAGCCAGAGGTGGGATCAGGTTGACCTAGGAGGAGTACAAGCATCCCCATGTTGCGAAGCGTTTCACACCTGCTGTGAGCTCCTTTGCTCTTCTGTCAGGCAAACGACAGTAATCCATAATCAAAAATCAGTGTATAAAGAACGGAGCTTAAACACATTAGTTGAAAACCACTCAGGATATCATGTTGCCAAAGTGATAGGTTGTATTTGGCGACCTAAGCCTAGATCATTATAGGGATATGCAAAACCGTGCCACGTTAAGACGTCTAGCCATCACTAGCTTTGTCAGTAGTTCTGCTCAATTTAATAACTGATCATATTATTTTTTTTTGCGCAGAACAAGCTCTTTTGCTATTCGAATCAGTATGAAGAGACGTTAAACTACACCATTATTCATTTACACTATCCTTTATATTAGAGAAAGCTGCCGAAAGAACACTGCCATGAACCAATATTTCCATGACAATGATGGTTTTGATACCAACGTGCCATTTAATGCATGAATTGGGCGGACATTATTTTGCACGTTTGAGTGTTGTTTCGTATTTTGCCTTCATAACGTCTCGATTTTGAAGTAAACTCATCAAGTTAGCGCCCTCTTGATCTCTTAAACAAGGCAATACCTTCTGAATATCCTAGTCATACGAAAGCGTCGTCGATCTTCAATATTCATTGTTTTTTCTTTGTTGCAGTGATCTTGAGAAATCATTTTAATCAAGTGCCACATGTATATAAGCTCATCGTGATCAGTGGCCCTTGAAAAATTACACGTATGCTTGGTTATTGTTGCTTCTTATCTTATACACTTTATATTAGGTTTCGGCGTCATCCTTACTTGAATTTCTAATAGTAAATCCATCCGTTATCAAATCTGAATTTACTAAACGTGACAATCCCTCCATCCTAAGATGCAATAACTTTTGTTGATTTTTGAAATGCCCGATCTTAACATACATATGTATTATCGATGAATAATAGGATTCTTTTCTCTGCTTTAACTTCTGTTTTATCGTTCACTTTTATTGTTCCCACTGCAATAAAAAACATCTAATGAACGAGCAAGAACTTTTAATGAGCAAATATGTGCATCGCATTTTGATTCTTAGATTAGAAATCCTTTTAAAATACTAATATGCCACGTGCTATTTAATTGGAATTAAAATTTTGCAATTTTGCCTTCAAAAATAACAAATCCGATTCAAATTTTAATAGATACCTACTGTATTAAGTTTATATGCAAGATATGTCCTTCGTCGATCACATGACGTTGGGGGTATCAAAATGTGTTTTCATCAAAACCTGAATCGAAAACACCAGCAGATCTAGTCGTCACGATCGGAATATATCCTGTAAAGCTCCGAACGGGAACGACTGAAAGTGTGCGCTGAGCACCTAACAGTGTCAGTGTATAAAACTTAAGCACAAACCTCCCATAATGAGTCAACATGTAAAATGCAGTCTCTTTAAACCTCTGATTGTTAGGTTAAAGCTGGAAAAGGAAAGCTTAATCATAAGTAAATCATATGATCTTCATCGAAAAATAAAGAATTGGGGATTGCATTTTATAATGTATTATGCAGTTGGGATTTTTTGTTTTCTTTCGGTCGCACATGACACAAACTAACAAAAATACGGGTCCAGTGGCCATTTAGTGCAAAAAAACGATAAATAAACCAGAGAAAAGGACATCACAGAATTGTGCATGCTAACTCCCACGTGCAATGAATCTGCACGAGCCTATGCAAGAATATCATAGAAGCAACGAGAGACGTACTATTGATTAACTGAAAAATCGATGGCAATTATGTCTCCCGCAAACTGCCGTTTTGTTTTGAAGAGACGATTTTGAAATCTTAAATAAACAGTTTTCCGACAATGCATACACCCCTCAATTTCCGTTGCCCTCCCACTCACAGATTTTTTAAATGAAGTTGAGTTTCTGTAGTATTCATAAGTGGCCCCTCTATATGGTAGTAACTGCTTATGCAGAAACTTGTTTAATTGTCTGTCTGATGTTGTGTATTAATTCATATCTTCTTATACTTTGCAACCTTTTTAACAATCATAATGATATATTTTTCAATTTCTTGAAATTATAATGACATATTGTTGCTACACGATGTGACTAATTTAAACGAGAGTTGACTTCGGTTCAAATAATAATCGAAAGATTCGTCAATTAAGTGTTTTATAGGCAGCTGATGCCAGCCTCTGATGAAAATCCAAGGTTCTGTGTTGTGTGGCTACTCTTAATTCAGTAGGCTTTGTGAGATGTCTGTGCGTTTATTCTCTTTCCACAAAGTGGGTAGTTCCATACATTTATTTATGTGTGTTTTAATTTCACACCTATTTTGACGCGGTGCCACAAGATCGCCCTACTGGAAGATTTTCCTAAACAATGCTGGTTTTCCACTTACATCCAAGCGGATACAAATTTCAATAGTGAACACAACTTTGATTAGCACAGACTTTGCGCAAGTGCGCACAATCATCATGAATGTTGAAAAATTATCCAAAGTGCGATAAACTCGTGTAGTTATCTATACATACACGGCTAATTAAAGCACTGCCTCGGACATCGTATAGTTGGCATTAACTTATATTGCCATGTTTGCGATGCTTCCGGCTGAAACTACTAAAATTTTAATCAATCTGCGTGATTGATCCGCTACTTATTTTGAAAGCGCCGATTAATATACTGGCTTTTTCATCTTCCCAATAGTTATATACTTTTAAGTAATTTTTGTAGTGTAACACCAAACTATTGTTAAGACCGTACCGTAAGTGAACCCATGACACACATTCTATCTTCATAATAACTGCAGCATCGTTTGTTTTCCTCCAGCCACCAGTTGAAGAAAAAATGCCTTGAAAAATTATTGATCCCAAGAAAAATGCGGCACCTTCCTTAGACTAGTGAAATCACTCTGTCGGATTAAACGCGGAGAATGGATAATTTTACCTCACGACTTGTTCACGCATTTTGTGTCCTTATCGGCATCATCTATCGTTCTTGAGCATATCGTTTCTATAACCGTACGTACTGTTATATGATAACAGATTTAGTTGAATTTATGTGATTAGTTGTTTTTGTATCTTGGCCCGAAAAAGGATGGGTTCATGACATACACAAAACTTCATAAACAGTTCTCCAAAACTAAGTTGTCTAAAAAGACAAAAGATGGGTGATGTGCCTAAAATATTAAGTATTGAGTTGCCGAAAATTTAAATTAGGAACTGTACAATCCTATGGTTTGAGAGTGTAGCATGTTTTTATTTCGATACCGCCCAAACAGCGTTTTTTTTTTAAATTAGCAATCCAATGGCACCTGTTGGCTCAGAAGTTGAGTTATAATCACAAACACTGGAAACAAGTTGTTCTCATATATTAACTCTTTCATAGATTTT
The DNA here is from genome assembly GCA_903981925.1 of Ostrea lurida. Taxonomy (NCBI): domain Eukaryota; kingdom Metazoa; phylum Mollusca; class Bivalvia; order Ostreida; family Ostreidae; genus Ostrea; species Ostrea lurida. The sequence goes on from CAJDSM010032394.1 coordinate 29,922, forward strand.
GAACAACTGAACACCAGCAGGTATTCGTAAATTCCCGTTGTTGAGTTTTTATGGTGTATGTTCCATTTAACTGCAGATAGTAACACTGTAAAAATGGTGTTCAGTATTGTTGAAACACTATTCCAATAACAACACAAAGTGAAACACAGTTTTCACAACGTTTAAGTTTTCCCCCCTAACACGTCTTAATTCTTAAACGTGTTATAAAAGTGTTTAGAGGGCCTAACACGTCTTATTCGCTAAACGTGTTAATCAATAAAGTTTAGAGCCTAAACAGTCTTTTCCTAAAACGTGTTATCAAAGGTGTTAGAGCCTAAACATGTTTTTTAAAAGTTCTTAATGTGTAGCAAATGTTTAGGTGTATAACATTTTAACTCCTGAACACCAAAAGTCAAACAGTGTTTATGGATAATCTTCATTGATTTGTATGATTCATTCTGTATCAATTTTAGTGCGAAATCCGTAGTAATTTACTCATTTACATTAATGAAGTCAGTAGGCAACCAAAATCCATATCGATATCTACAACATGTATAGATTATACACACCACACGGTGGTTGAAAGTGTACTACTATACAATCCAATACAAAAGATTAAAATTACTTATAAAAACATTTAATTAATCAAACTTTAAGATGATTTTTTTTTTTTTTAACAATTGAGGAATCAATAATCAATTGGAAAGTCATTGAAAATATCTTTATATTAACGTTATTACAGCTTGTAAGTATATTTCAAATTACATATGAAAAAAATATTTGAATTTCCCTTCTACGTTAATTTACATAATCTTTCACATTTATCTAGACTTATCATTTTTTGAATATCAGAAACAAGGATGAAATATATAAAAAAAAAAAATCTGGGGTCAGAGAAATGCATGGTAATTCACATTACCAGTATAATGGTATTTTTGCGAGACAACAAGTAAACACTATTTCCCATAAATCATAGGGAATATATATGTTTAGTATCGATGCCCTAAACTTTTAAAGACTTTATAATTCTATGAAAGATGATTATCACTTCCGATATCAATAAATATTTAAGCAATTTTTAACAATATTCAATTTGATCAATCTCAAAACTTGTTGCTAATAAAATGCCAACTTAAATCCTCTGCTAAAAAGTTTTTCTTATATGGATAAAATCAAAAAATAATACAACAGTATGTGCACCTTCATACATTTTTAAAGCACAATGAAAAGATAGGTTAATACTATTATGTAACAAAAATTTACGACTTCATGTGCATGATGTTATATGAAACCGTCCAATTAAGACAGCAGTTCGTCCCCCTCAAAAAGAAACCGGGGAGCAATGCGTAAACAAAATATACAGACTGATCCTGTGATGCACAATTATGATCAGATATAATACAATTTTTTTTTTTTACACACCCGTCAGTACGGGGGAATAAAATAATGGAATAGTCCTGCGTTGGAAAAGGAAGACCTTGATATAATCTGATAACATGGTGTGCTATACATAATAAATGAGGTGGAATTCATATGGAATACTAAACGCAGAAATGCAGATGTACACTGTACATTGTAATATAAATTCCTCTAAGTTGTCGTTTGTTTCTGGTATCCACTGATCTTGCATGTATTTACATGTAGCTGATAAATGTTAGTCGTAAGCTAATGTAATGTTCTTTATCGACCTCAAACTTACGTAATCTTCATTGGCTAATGTCACAATATTTGATGTAAATAAAATAACACTGTAATGTTTCTGCGGTTGAATGGTTGATAGAGCATTTGTTTGAAGTCGTTTGTATTGATCTCAACGCATTGTTGAAGCAACACAACACAGAAATGCATCAGTAATGCAACCTTCCATCGCGCTAAAAACAATATTAATATTTTCCAATTCTGCATAACAAAATAAAACAATGCTGTTCTCTAAAGCTCTGGAGACTGCCTTCTCCGGAGAAGATAGCGGTTAAAACAGGGATGGATTTGTCACCAATCGATTTTAAATATATGTGTCGTGTACAAAGCTGAAAACGTACAAAAGAATTCTTGTTTGTTTTTTTGCAAAATTCATTTAGAGGGATAGATGTACATGAATATACTTAACTAAGGAGATAAATTTTAATCCACGATGAAACACGTCACTGTCATACTCGTCTACTATAGAATTAAAGATTTCTTTTAATCATAGACAATAGTTACAACTGCGCAGGACTTTGTAAATAAAACTAAATAAATATGGTACATGTCCATGTATATAGGGCATGGTGATCCACTTTTGCGAATCTCTCATTCCTGTCCGTGAATTACATGTCGATACAATGACGTGTAAGACAGTTTCGGTTTTAGAAAATGGCATTCAAGTTGTGCAGACATATAATTAAGTAAGATATACAGTACTATTTAGAGACCTCTGCACGTAAAGGTACATGTAGACCGGGACTAGTTCATAGATATTTACAATGACGCAAAACTTAAACAACCAAAAGTAGGGTAAATTTTAGAATGTTTAGCAAACCAATAAAAAAAAAAGACACAAAACAAAAGAAAACAACCCCTACCAAAACCAAATCCCCCCCAAAAAAAACCAAGAGCAACGCCAACGTACATGTAGCATTATACGCCCGTCATAATTACTTCAGAGAAATACATAGAAGGCAGCGTCATTCAATCCATGCACTCAGTGAAAAGTTATGACCCGGACAATGTTCAAACCATACGTGCATTGTGACCTTGACCTTTGATCAGTAATCTTGGCTCAAGGTCAAGACACTTCCTTGGGTCCAGAACAATAATTCTGTGAAATATTGTTCAAATGTATAGAGAGGGTCAGTAGTTATGACCTGGATAATAATCTATTTCGGACGCAAACACCCAGTCTAAACCTATGTCTAAAGACGGGCGTTTAATAAGGCTTACAGATATTAAATATAGATAAATATAGATAATTCAATTTTATATACGTTGAAGAATATTAAGTCATGCTCATTGTAAGTTTTTCAGAGCTCGCAAATAAAGCCTTTCAGTATGTTTTAACGTCGGCAGCAATGCAACTACAAAATTTAATCTTCTCTCTTATAGTGTGTAGAAATCAGTCTATTTTAGGCTTTACGTCATCGATTTAGAAGAGCAGTTACGCAACATGGAAGAAACGATTTCATTAAACCTGGATTCCATCAATTTCGGCGACTGTAGGCCGTATCTCGTTGTACACTGTCGTGAAAAGTTAAGCGTATTTGACATGAGATGTCTTATTTAATATTAATCTGTTCTCAATATAAATCGATTCCAATATTGGATATTAGAAGATTTTGATGTTACATGATTAGCTTATTGTGTTAAACCTATTAGACTCTGTATCTTGACGCTACTTCTCATATCGCTGATATATTAAGCAAACTATTTATAAACAGTGTACATCACCATGTATTCAGGTCCTTTCCGTTCAATTTTGAAAAGGAAGAGATTATTCTTTAGAGTAACTTTCAGTTAACGAAAATTCTCTTAAAGACAAGAGGTTTACTTTTGCTCCCAAGACCTTCCATGTTTCAATGGCAGATAGCCGATACATTATATTTTCGTCTAGCCACCATACTGATTTCGTGCCATGCCTCGCTGTCCATATAGCATGTCTACATGTAAAAACAACAGCATAACTAGCTTGATCTCACACCTGCCGTGTGTATGGCGGCGGATGCTAACAAAGCATGTACGCTTCTGACAAGGCAGATCATCTCAAGATTTAATCTCCTGGCTGGAATTGAGTGGGCTATGATATCAAATGGCGAAGTCACGTCAGAATAGCGATCTGGTCTTTACATGCAGAGGTGGAGATCGATTTCCTTGACAGGACCAATTGATTATCAACTGGTGATCTTCTGATTGGAAGCTGCTTAGATACTTCAAGATGTCTCGCAAATAAATCTAAATTATCTACAGAGTACTTACTATGTTATCAAATTAGTAAAGACATATAGGGGTCTACATGTATATGAAAGACGCAATGTGGTCGACAGGGGATGCTTACTCCTCTTAGGTACAGAATCCCACCTCTGGTATGTCCAGAGGTCTATCTTTGCCCTACTCTAAATTAAATATCCGCTTGTTAACACTATTCAGCATATGCATTCCTGGTGTAAAAAAAATCATCTAATACATTTACTATGGTTCTGTTATATAGAGACTTATCACATATAAATACAGTATACGATTACTTTCCTTTGTACCAGTGCTAAAACCGGCGATTTTCTTCTTTTTTTTTCTTTCTTTTCTTTTTTATTTAGTGAGATAGTTTTTAGCGATTGTTTCTTTTCAATTAAATTCATTTTATCACACATTTCATTTCAAATGCTATTTAAATTTAGGGCTATTAAACACAATTTATCCACTGACCCCGTTTTGCTATAGAACTCAATTTTCTAACCGTATTATACGCTAATTGGCAATTTGATATGAATTGTTGTTTAATGACATACCACGCGAGGAATACTGGAATTTGCACTTAAATGGCGATGCAACATTAATGAAATTGTTACGCTTATTGTAAAATATCGACAACGGACTAGAGTTACGGAATATCAGAATTTTCTGGCAGAGTTTTTTTTTCGACCATCAGAGTAATCAGATATGACGGCGATTGGAACATCTTTTAGAAAACAAGTTCGAGTGTTGTGGTATTCCTATTGATCGGACTCGGTCTCTGCTACAGAGCGGTGTAAACGGAAAAGCTGGAATACCCAAGATATTTGTAGCATTGCTTCGCCGGTCGGCAAGCGAAGCATATACAATTAAAAATTCAGTAGGCGGTGGTAAACCCGGTGTGTACGACGTTATGTCAATTGATTATGATGGCCAATGCTAGCCAGTATGCTTTCAGGGTTCGTGTGGCGGATCGAAGAGATATGCAAGGTGGATCAATGAAGGGAGATCAACACCCTGCATGAAATTACAGTCACGAAATATCAAATGTCGGTTATACAAAAGTCGCTGTTAAGTAGCAGAAAATGATACCTTCAAAAAATTTTACATTGTGGGAGGTGGACATAGGGTGATAGTTGTGTAATACATCATTACGAAATAACCATGATATGGTCCCAAACTGTTGCTATTCATATACTTGCAAAACTCAATAAATGAATGTATAGTCATAAGATGATATTTACGATTTGTCTTAGATAAATGATGGCCGTTTTCTCATAAACGTGAACAGTGTGCGTGGCGATCGTAATAAGTACAGTATGACTCTCTTAACGACTGGGGGTACGACAGAAATGGGAGTAAAAATAGACTTCATGTTTTGAAAATTCACGAGGGTGTGAACCCCAACACTTTATGCAAGCATACTTTTTATGAAGCGCTAACACTAATGAAAAACCCGAAATACACACACCAAAAAAAAAAAAAAAAAAAAAAAAAAATAAATATTAATAATAATAAAATTACATAAAACCTTTTTATTACATATCTTAGTAATAAATACAGGTTTTTGGCATGTGCGCGATACAGATGACATCACAATGAGCCGTATCAGCCCCTGGGCTGATAACCTGTATCAGCCCTTGCAAATCCATATCAGCCCTCCGCACATGGCGGAACACCTCGTTCGGGAACCCCTTGCTTTACCCGCTCATCATTAGTATACACATTTACAGAACGAACGTAACACATTAAAGTGATTAAAAATATGACTTGTTTGTATGCTTATTACTAAGTATTTGTTAATTAAAACATACATAAAACATACTATTTCCATATCACACCCTGTACAGCCCTCGACCAATATCAGGCCTCGGGCCGTTCGGCACCTCGGGCTGATTATTTGGTTATGTCTCGGGCTGATACAGGGAATGTATAATGACATAGGTATGTATTATTCTCATATCATTACAGGGCGCTTTACCATGAATACGCCGATGTAAAAAAACGTCTCACTCAATATATTTTTCAAAAATGAAATTTATTTCTTAATTATCATTTAAAATATTGATATACGAGAAAGTCGTATATTACTATGTCCTTACAACATCGCGATTTTTGCTGGGTTTCAGCAGTCGCTGTTATTGAAAGTATTCAACAAGGAGAATCGTCCGTTTTTTACATCCATCTATTCACGGCGTTAGATCCTTAAGGCAGTGGAGGGTAAGTGTGGAGAATCATTAACGTCTTGTTACCTATGGTTAGTCTGATAGCTGGAGATGCTCATATTCCAAAGGAAAAGTCATGCTTGTGCGATAGTGATTTGTCGGTGATTAAAGTTTAACTTTTTAGAGAACTTTAAACTTTCCGTGTGATGTAATCTAAATGGGTTTACATAAAGGAATGCCCTTGAAACAAAAATATTAATACATGTACTAGTATAGGCATATTACGTACTTACAATGTATAACATCTTTATACAGAGAATCTTTAGATTATCCAATTTTTAAGTAACTGTTGCAATAAAATATCCGAAACCCACAAAAAGGATCACGCGACCTTCATCTTACAACCAAAATCAGGAAAGCTATTTTCTTTTGCCGAGGAATGAGTCTTCCCTTACCTTGGCTGTCGTGTGACTATATACATTTAGATACACGAACTACAATTTACCAACAATTCTTAAACATTCGTCAAAAATTAGTTACAATCTATTAAGGATATATTGATTGTAGTCACTAAGGTATAAAATGATTATCTTTTTGAACGAAATCCGTACAAATGAATCCTAATAGATGATAAAAAATCTCAACACTACCAAATTAAAGTTCGGACATCTTTTTGTTTATAAACCCAATGGATTGTCTTAACAATATGAAGGATTGTATACTATGAATTTCGTGTAATTATGAATGAATTGGATTGTAAAATTTATGTTTAGTCCGTGTATGGGAAGGTGTGGTACTTGTATACACGCAATGTACATTCCGGCCTAGCGGATAATGCAATATGTTAAAGACAGCCTCCGACACAATAAGCTAATGAGTTGGAGCGATCGACGACACATGTATCTCTTACATCAAACATCAATTAATTTGAAATCCTATGAGATTGAGTAGATATAGAATACATCTTTACAACATTAAAATACGATATCAGAAACTGTGAACACAAAATAGTTTTAAAAATCCGTATTGAAATTAAGTAACCTTTATTAAAGATGGATTTATTCAAAAGGAATATTATATAAATCGGTAACTTGCCTTCCATGAGAGCATTTTATTCCTATGAAACACATGTCAGTGGTCCAAAATCCGAACCCGAGGATGTGGAAGCGATCCGAGTTCCGCCATCTTTATTCCCTAGATTTCCCATACGACACGGAACCAAACTACGTAATGAGATAGAGAAGAAAGAGAAAACGTCAAATGAGAAATCACACGACTGCTACCGGCTTGTTATACGGGAACACTTTGCTCAGTTGAAATACTTATTTTTAAAACATTGGAAAGCCTTTAGTCGATTTAATTGCGGAGAGTAAAATCCTGCGCCCTGAAAAAAAGCCCGGATAAACATCGATAATGTTTCAGTAGCTCGATGCCAGGACTAGCATAACAAATGAGTTGATTATTGATCGCCTCGTGTTTCCATTCGTTGGATGGGGTTTGAGTGAATGAAACTCCACGAATTAACCAAATATATAATCATGAATCATTTGATCTGTTGCAAAATAATATTATGTTGATTCTGTCGCATTAGATGACAGAGTTAAGAGAATTATACCAATCCTCGCAGACGACAATTAAGAACGAAATAGGTCCCAAGAGCTTTCTGTTTCTTCAATCTTATACGGGTGAAGAGGAATAGGAATATAATTCTAGGAAAGTTTTGTAAACTTAGAAATATAATACACTGTTACATTACATACATATGCACCATCCTTTAATGTTTACTGACCGAACAAAGCGATATCTTTTAAATACAAAGCAGGTGTTGGACTCTCGTACATGATGCTGATCTCATGTATTGATGTTTTCGCTTAGTTTGTCATTCATCTGAAATATTGAATTTGTATTTTTTCTCCATTTACGATAAAGATCATTTTTATGGACAATTAAATATTTATTGATGTACACTCAGCGCGCTGTTGGTGGATGGGGGACATGGTAGATGGCTGTGGTTTTGTTGATAATTGTTTTACGTCCCATCTGAGAACTTTTCACTCATGTAGAGGTCTCACTCGCGCTGTCGGCGAAGTGCAATATATTAATTTTTACATACCCATGGTGTTCAAGGCCCAAGCAGTCGGTGCCAACAGGGAGTGGCTGGATTGCAAATCGAACCTGGCACCTTCCGATTGCGAAGCGAGCGTCTTAACAGGTAGGTACAATATCGTGCCAAGAATCGCCCAAGTTCTGCAATTGTCAGCAGCTGGCTAGGTGACCGCTGCGATGTTACGTAAAACGACAGCAAGACATTCAAATTTCATGCAGTTTATATTCTTCTTTATAAAATACTTGGGAATTATAAACCTTGCTGGAGTCTTCTAAAGAGATAGCAGTACTTTATGGTATTGTAACGAAAAACCTATTTATATGTACATGTATTGTGCAAACAGCTGCAACTTTTACTCCTAATCGTCAAATACACACTTCTACAGTGTTTTGCAAGCTATATTAATTATTACTAAATCTGTTCAGTCCTGTTACAACTATACTACGACTCTGTATACATGCTTTAAAGGGACATGGGCACGTTTTGAACTACTAAATGTTCAAAATTTAGGACTTGCCATTTGGACTTTAATGCTTTAAAATCACGTTATTTCTAGTGGTCAGCATCGTCAAATATACCTGAAAAGTCAGTTGTTGATTCACAGCCAGACTACAAGCTGGGAGGAAACTACTTGATGCTATGAAAATGATATACCTTAAGATGTCGCTCCACGTAAGACGAGCTTGTCTTAGTACGTTAACAAAGATTGCTGAAAGCTTCTGTCCATTAGAAAATATTAT
>CAJDSM010032395.1:0-31787 GCA_903981925.1 Ostrea lurida
TTCTTGCGTTAATGAGAACCCTGATATATATATACAAGTATAATAATTTTTGGTTATAGCATGTAGAGTAGACAATGTTTAGTTTTATATTTCATTTAAACACTGTTACACTGACCTGCAAAATAACACATTACATGTTGTTTAAAATCATTTATTACAGGCCAGAATGCATTACATGAGCTTCCTGAGTCATTCTGTGAGATGAAGGCTTTAAAAATTTGCCAGTTATCAAAAAACAACATTCAGATTTTACCCTCAGCATTTGGTGACCTTTCTGCGCTCGAGGATCTTCGTCTCGATAACAACTTGGTATAATACATTATTATTATTATTTTATTTTATTCATTTATAAAGCGCAAAATTACATATATAGTTTCTATGCGCTGTACAATGTTTGTCCTAAAAAAACCATGGTGATATACCAATAAATATAAAATAAATGATAAAACAACGGAACACACTTTACATAAAACATAGTAGTAAGACGACAAGGTGGGTAAAATTGTTTAGACAGGATAAAACTGACACACAAAGATCTACAATTATCATGTAAATGTATATCTCCAAAAAATGTTGAGAATTTTTGGTTGATGTGTTAGTCTTTCTGTTGGTAAAAGCAATGTTCGTGATAAACAATGAAAGAAAATGTTTTTGTTACGTCATCATATATAAATATAAAACTCAGCACAACTGGAATTGACACTCTCTATGTTGTAATCATGAATTTATGCATCTGTCACATTTGATAAATAGATTGGATGAATGTAGAATTTCATGTATTAAGGCAACCATTAGTTAGTGCTCTTGCTTCTTTGCCAAAGACACTAATATATGTACACACACACTCAGTAATCATTTTGTGATATATTTTAGCTAGAGGAACTACCAGAGTCCTTTAACAATCTGACGGGGTTGAAGTCCTTAGATCTATTCAACAACAAGCTCACAGAAATCCCAGTGGCATTGAATTACTTGAAAAAGTTGGTGCGCATGGACATATCAGAGGTAAAAAAAAAATTAAATTTAGAAATGGAGAAAAACTAGATTATAACAGATTTTTATCAACGTGAGTGTAAAAACACTAATGGCTTTTTCTTGATAGTGATTTGTAATTTTGATAACACAAACCCTTTTTCCTATTCATTGGTTTCTAGTTAAACAGGGAATACTGGTACCATGTGAAGTTGTCATGGAGTTTTAATCTATTTACATACATTTCATGTAAAAATTATTTATTGATGTCATTGACCGGTTAATATATTTCTGTCATCCCCTTTAAGTTCAGCACTGTATTAGCATTTCAGTGTTGAATATTGAATCCCTCAAATATTTGGGAAAAATATCATTGTTGCAGTTAATTCTAAATAAAAAAATCAACATGTGGCGAAGTCATTTTGATTTGTTCTGGTAGTTAGAAATTTGACTTAATTCTGAATATGATGAAGATTGTCAGATAATGAAAAAGATATGTTATACATGTTTATATACTTTAAATTCAGTTCACTCTTGGTTATTTTACGTTATTTTTTGTCCATTTTCATCAAGTTTTTAATTCATCACTTTTTATATACTTTCTACAATGTACTACTGCATAGAAAAATGTCGGCATTTGATTGGACGACCAAGCAGTGTACATGAGCCATATACCCTGTCAAGAATAAATGGGATACAAAATGGCTTCCATAGTTAACCGCTTCGTTAAGGAATCGTTATATTTTGCATTTATCCACCTTATAGTTTGAGTATTTTCAAAAATTATTTGTAAAATTACATATACTTACTTTGATAAATTATTACTAAAACTCCCTAATGACGTAATAACAACAATACGGTTGCGGTGTTTGTAAACAAGTTTTACCGTTTTTGACGTCATAATTCAAGCGGCTGCACTATATTGGGTTTAGGCTAATATATAAACGCAACATGCCTAAATTTCACAACTTTTTAAACATTAAATTCAATGTTGAAATTCAATAAATAAATACAATTGATCTTCTTTCAAAGTTATTAGTTCAAATACTAGATAAATGTTGCAATGAATTCAGATTTTCATCACTCAACTTTCCTTCTTTTTTTCCCCAGGCTCTGTCTCTCTCTTTTATTGTTCGATTTTCACATTGATTTGCTCTGCAGTAGTACATATTCGTTATATTGGATTCTTGCAGGGTATATGGACTCTATTTCCTGTCAAAGTATATATTCTCCCTCGCCTGACGGCTCGGGAGAATATAAACTTTGACAGGAAAGGTCATATACCCTTGCCAAGAATCCATATAACTAATAATGTACATGTACATCAATTTTGTGGCTAGGTTATATTTAGGGCCCTGCATCGACAGATGCGGCGCCCTATAGACTATAGTATTCACTTTGTTTACTGCAGTTTTAACTTCAATATTTTGGCATACAGTGAAATTAGCAAAAAATTAAAGTACAGGAAATTTAGGACTATGAACAGTATTTTGTACTGTTTATTTGACATTCCAGAATCATTTCAACATTCCCTGGTATGAAGTTCCACAAATCGTCACGCAATCCCATTATGCTCCGCGTGATCCTGAACTGAAAAATAACTGGCGTGGTCGATCTCGACAAGATTTAGAAATGATGGAGGACAAAATCATCAAGGTAGTGAAAAGCATGAACCTACTCTTCATTATCTCAAGAATTGTTCAAAAAGACAAAAATCCCTGCTCTCTGTGTAATCCTGTTTGTCATGTTCGTTAAATCAATGGCCAATGTTGATGTCTGTTGCTCACAGATGTCATAACTTTCTTTTCACATATCCATACTCATTATTACTACGAGCATTGTATATTTTGAATGCCTTTGAGATTTTTCTCAGATTTTATAAATTCGTACATGTGTTTGGTAGATGGAAGTTACGACCAAAGAGCTGGACTTTGAACCTCCACCCAAGGATCTGGGATTCAATGAAAATTTTTTGCGGGATGCAGTAGACCGTGGAATGTCTTTCTGGAAGTCCCATGAAGGGAAAGGAAAGAGACAAAAATATGTTCGTAAGGATGGTTTCAATTTTTCGCAAGCCAGAAACAAGCATTCTCAGTTGGAAAATGAAGACGAGGAGGAGGATGAAAGTGAGGATGATCAGGAGGAGGAGGAAGATGAGGCGGATGATTACGAGCCTCCGATATTTCAACCGAAAAGAAATGGTGAGTCATATTCTGTTCGTGATTTGTGTCGAATGAATTTGGGAATATTTATGTCAGATTTTTTTGTTGTAGAAAGCTGTTTATTCACAGTGACAATCTAAGAGGGACATCTGTGGTATCATCCATTCTGTTGAGTTTTTGTACATTGTACAACACGGAGAAACTTTCATGAAATTACATATTAGAGATGGCAATCGAATACAGAATTGCAAATCGGTTAACCGCAACACGTTCCGACCGATTAACCGGTTAATCGTACCAAAATATGTACATTTGGAGTCAGAGTTGATGGCTTCAATAACTCGGGTATGACCTATTTTGATAGGATACTTTGCCTTTAGATGTGCAAACATATTTGAGTCAATTCCGCTGATCAAAGTCAAACTTGGTATTTTACAATTTTGGATCTAATTCTTTTTATTAAAATATTTCTATGTGTGTGATGTCCAAGGGGCGACATGTTCAATGATAAATAGAGGTGTAACAGAGATACATACTAAAAACAGCTAACAGTTCACACTAATATGGACAGTACTCAATTTACGTTGGACTAAAGAAACACTGTTGCAGTGACACAAAGTTCGAACAGCAATTAGCACGTTTCTTTACGCTCCTCCAAATTAACCAATTAGATACACATGAAAACTAAACATATCACTACTGAGAGCTTTTGGAAATGGATCAGGATATTCGTGGTAAGATACATTCAAAAATACACGTTCCGACCGAGTAACCGGTTAACCAATTAAAGATTGCCATCCCTATAACATATTGATCAGTATAACTGTAGTCTATAAGTAATCCATTGTATTTGATACTTAAGAAAATTTATGAAACCACAGTTTTATACAAGAAGTTTTCTGACATATACTCTTATAGTTAAACAAACTTTTGGCATACTGATATTATAGGTACCTATCACTGTAGATTCCTTTAAGTTCATGGTGACCAATTTTCATGGATTGTCAATAATTTTACACTTTCGTTAGAATGCAATTTTGTGGACATGGTTTCTGTACTTTGCAACATTATGTAAATTGTATATTTTATTGTGTACTAGAGGAAAAAAGAAATGCAAGTTCAGATTTAATGATATAACTTTTAGACATATGGATGAAATTCAGTTACAATTTGACGCTGAACTACCTTCATGCACTGTGAAATTGTTCATTCATTTAAAATTCAGTTGACCGTGATCCCACTTGACACTGCTGTTTCCAGCAGTTTTTTCAAGAAATCGTGCACCCTGGGTACTCCTGCACCTTATGTGCTGGTAAACCACTACAAAGCGAACATTGGAACAGTACAAATCAGATACACATTTCTTATAGAAGTGATTGTAGAGCGAAAGGCAATGATTTAACAAGAGGTACTGTGAGCAGTGCTCACTAAGAATACCCCCCCGCTTACCCCATTCCCCCAAAGGGTGTTGGTAACCGTTCAAGAATTTCAAATGGAAACCATATTGCTACTTTAATGTCAAGTGAGCTTGACATTTGACCTTTTGACCCCAAATTCAATAGGGAACATCTATGACCTATGGCTAGTTCATACCTATGACATGGCGACTCTAGGTGGAAAGTATAATGCTCTACAGCCTGGAAACCGTATTGCTACGTGCATGTCCAGTGTGCTTGACCTTTGACCTTTTTACCCCAAATTCGAAAGGGAACATCTTCATCCCATGGGTAGTCCATATGTATGATATGGTGACTCTAGGTGAAAGGATAATACTTTAGAGCCTGGAAAACATATTGCTACTTCCAGGGAACATCTTCATCCCATGGGTAGTCCATATGTATGATATGGTGACTCTTGGTGGATAGGATAACACTTTACAGCCCGGAAACCATATTGCTATTTCGATGTCCAATGAGCTTGGCCTTTGACCTTTTAACCCCAAAATCGATAGGGAACATCTTCGTCCCATGGGTACCGGGTAGTCCATATGTACAGTATGGTGACTATAGGTAGAAAGGATAACATTTTGGTGCCCAGAAACCATTGCGTCTACAGATGCACGGACAACCTGAATTCCAGTATAAACACACACACACACATCACATAAAACCCCCCCCCCCCCCCCCCCCAACTTTGCTGCAGGGGGTATAAATGAAGTCGATAGGGATGGCAGGTAGGATTATTGCTCAGATCCACAGGGAGATTGGGTGACTGTCCCAGGAGCAGACGCCCACACCTTACATCTCAGATTCTCCACATCAAGATAGAAGCATACATCTCCATACCTCTATAACCGATTTCAGATGGAGATGGCACTCATGATCAGCCAGTAGGTCCAGGAATTGTTAGGAATGAATTGTGGGAGTTTCATTTAAAGTCACAACATCCCTTTGTTAGTCTGCCACTTACACAGAGGGGGCACAAATGTAAAATACAGTGGCTAATTGCACATGCACCTTTAATATCAGTTTCATTTGGCCTTGAAGGGGTCAATGTTAATGAGAGTAAGAACAATGACTGAAGCCAGGGGTGGGCTCACATGCTACTGATTTGGATCAGGAAATGGCGCAGTGTTGTTTTAGTGCTATTCACGCAATTGCCATCTGTGACAAGACAACAAAAATCATCAAAATGTATTCAGTAATGATGAAATAATTGAGAAACCCAAACACTGAACTAATCATTAGGGAATCATGTAAAATAATAACTATCGAAAATAAACTAGCGTCTCTTATTTCCGCTAGTGTAGTTAAAAATTTGTTTAAAATGATATGCAGAAAAATTGAGGTGCCAGGAAATGTATTGAATGATGTATTTATGGTGAGACAAATAAATTTTTCAGACAATGAACTTCTGACGAACTCAATGAATGATGGATACAATGCTGCATCAGAGATTACCGATGGGGAAAACTGGGATGATGAATTAGAGGAAGTGGATGATCCCATTAATATTCAGTATGGTAGGTTTGAATTTATATACAATCAAACCTTGTTATCTCAAACTCGATGAGACAAAGAAAACTTCTAGATATCCAAGGATTCGAGATATCAAGGGTAAAATACCACCTCGACATAACCATGGTATTTGAAATACATGTATCACTGGTTGAGATAACGAAGTTCAACTGTATATCATTGAAATGATATGAATATAATGTTCTTTTCAAGTAATATTGTAATTCGGAAAATCCTTCCTCCCTAGTATTTTTTCCTAGGCCTGTTAAAAATTGTCTAATCATTTTAAATTTGCTTTAACTGCATTATTGGTATTTCAAGGAAAATATTAGTTTGCTTAGTTTTAAAATTCAACCATAAAGGATTAAAATTTGAGGAGGGGGTTAAATTTTTTCCTTGTTAAATTTTGGTAGGGAAATTGTACCAAGTAATCAATGAATCATCTTTTAATAATCTGACTTTGCCTAGTATAAGATTCAGCCTGAATTGTACAAATTCAGAAATCTCACAACAATACACGTCATACTACATGTGGTTTTCTTCTGTTTGCAGACGACGCTTACTTTAACAACATATACCAGCACCCCAGACCGAAGACTTTGGCTGAGGTTGGCTACATCGTGGACGATCATTTGTGTCTTCCTTATGACATTCACGTCCAGCCAGTTTCCAAAGAGCAGACAGAATTTCATGTGGAGGCTGGGCAGTTTGATGATGACTCAGATGAAGAGGTCTCATTATATCAACGCATATAACAGGAAGTGATGTCAGAATGGGAACAGTTTGCAAATTGTACCAAACTGGAAAAATGAATGATTTATATGGAGATTATCTGTGATGAGAGAGAGTTACATGTATGTGTTTTCATAATCTGCTCATCAACATTGTTGCAGGGTCAGGTTGTTAATTGAGACTTCAGTAATGAAGTTTTTAGTTATTTTTGTCTTGGGGAAAGGGGAAAAAATCTTGAATATAGATTTGTTAAATTTTAATTTTAAAGTTTTTAAATTCAAGAAAAAAATGAATGACATTCCATTCAGGTTTTTTTTTTAACCCACATTGAATTTTGTAATAAATAAATTATGCCATGAGACATTTTTCTTCAATTATTGTAGTAATTTTTTATATGATTAAAGAATGGTTTCAAGGGTTGTTAAGTTTTTAAATTAAAGAAAAAAGGAATGATATTCCATTCAGGTTTTTTTTAACCCACATTGAATTTTGTTCTAAATAAATTATGTCATTGTGGCATTATTATTTTTTTAATTGTAGTAGTAATTTTTTATATGATTAAGGGATGGTTTAAAGGGTTATATTTACATTAAATGGCACAACCATATTGAATGTGACTTTAATTGTTATGAACTGTACTGTGTATTGATTTTGTGTACAACTGCCAAATTTACAAATTCACTGCCATGTTTGTTTTTCTATATTTTGCTGAAAATCAACAATGATCTCAAACTTTTTGTCAATGCATACCAAGTTTGTGCGTCAGATTTGAAGCTGATAACATTTGTATTTGTGTTAGGAATGTATGTGGGTTTTTTTTTTTTTTCATTCCTTCTTGCCTTTAATATACACAAGGCAGTGATTAGCATTTTCCCAATTTTTTTTTTTTCTCTCATACCTTTCAATCTCCAGCAAAGTCAAATGTAGACAATGAAAGTAATAATTGGCTAAAATACGAGCATGAACAAATTTAGGGTTTTGTTTGTGGTCCTTTTTAGAAATTTTCAGGCTTTTAAATTTTGCAAATTTTAAGTAAAAACCTGATTTTATAATTATTTGTAAGCCACGCCATTTTGCAAAATAGTTCTTCCAGACTTTCAAACAACAAAAAAAAAAGCGAGGCGAGAGGGCAAAATTATTTTACAATTTATTTTTTCATTTTAGAGATTAAAATTATGAGGCAAATAACAAGAAGTGTGATTTCAAAAAGGGAGCACTTAGACATAAAGATCTGAGTTCATCAAACAATGATCTTAAAGGAGCATAGATATGTTTTGAGCTAAACATTTTCCTATTTTATTTTCCCATTTTTAATGTTTACAAAGCTTATCAATTAAAGTTATTTCTAATGATGGACAGCAAAATATTGAGTTTCAAGTGAAATACAGCACTCACAATTGTTTGTTTTGTAAACAAAGTTCATGCCATGTTTTTGTTTGCATATACACTGTAGAGAGATGTTTAAAGTGAGATAGTATATATAGAATGAACCTGCAATTTGAAAAATCTGCACTTAAACAAAATGTTCACTAATATATTTAACATGTTAACAAAAACATGACATGAGCCTTGTTTACAAACAAAAAAATTGTAGGCATTGTTTCTCACTTGTAACATTCAAATTTTGCTGACCATTAGAAATACTCTAGTTCAACATTGTAAACATTAAAAATAGGAAAACAAATTAAGTATAATAAAAGATGGGCATTGTAAAAAACACCGTCCTTACATTGCTAGGAACTTTTTCAAGAGCCTGCATTTCTATCTGTCAGTCATGTGTATCAAGGTCTTTTATGCAATTCTTGTAAAAAGGTTTTTTTTTTTCCTACATGGGTATTTTTTGGACATGCCGATGGATAATATTGTTTTGATAGTAATAATATAGTTTTGATTGGTTTTTGTAATGTCTAAATTCAAAATGGAATAACGTTGAGATATTTTCACCCTAAATCTAAATTTGTCCATAGCTTGAGTTTTTGCTATTTTATTAAAAAGTTTTGAGGTTTAAAATTGCCAAGTTTAAATTTGTCCAATTACAATAAAGTGAAATGGGAGGAAATTAAAACAGGGACAAAAATTTTAGCATGTGGGAAATTTTTTTTTTTATTATTAGCATGTTACTTTTACACCTATTTTTTTTTTAATTGACAAATACCAGTATTGGACAAGTAGACTCAGTACAGTGCAATTAGTTTTGAATAATTTGATATGATGATGATAATTTTATAAAGGTGATTCAAGTAAATGATTGGATAGAGAAAATAAATAAGATGGGGTCTAACCCCCCCCCCCCCCCCCTTTTTTTTTATCTCCTGTTTTTGAATGACTTGCATTAAATGAATGTTTTCTATTGCATCCTTTATTCATTTTGATCAGATTTTTTTTGTGATTTCAAATTTAATGAAGTGATTTGTTTTGTATGATATAAGTCAAAGTATACAATACAAATATATATGAATATTTTCATGCATTTGCGATCTTTCAGGTTTGTCAGAGGAAAGTACATTTCATCACGCATGAATTCACTCATGTTTCATACTTTGTTAAATCATTTTTGATTAATAAAATGTCCATGAAAATTATGTTTTTTCCTTTACCAGATGTAATGAAAGCTTGGATGAAAAGGCATCTTGAAGTAACGTGTAGCGGTCATCCATCCAGGTGCTGAACACGCTCGCCGTTGCTTAACTTGATACTCTTATCGCCAGTAAAGCTTATTTTCTAGCGAGGCAGTATAAGTACCCTTTAGTGTGGGTTTTCTCTGAATGACGGCATCCACCATTCCTAGCGTCATCCACCGTCGTCACCGGACGAAACTACGTCCGTACATTGGTAATTTCTGTGGAAACGAGGGGTTATTCATATTCGGGGCGAAAAAGACCGAATATGAATAACCCCTCGTTTCCACAGAAATTAGTACATTGGCATCAACTAGCCCCACAGCTCCCTGAAGCAGGTATCCCGCCAAACACCAGAATCGCCACCGCTGCCACCAAATTGCAATGTGTAGCGGTCACCCACTAGGGTGCTGGCCGTTGCATTGATTGCGTGATCAAGAGAGTATCACATCACATGGGCTGCGTTCAAAATACAGTCTAGCCTAGCGGCCTCGATCTTGAACGCTCTGTATTCATGAATTAACGCTTGTTATCTATGAGGCGCCGTTTTAGTATAGCTATTTTTGATATCAAAAAATCATTTTTTGATATCAGAAATTCAGATTCTTGATATCAGAAATTATTTTTTGATATCACAAATTATTTCTGATATCAGAAAATCGAATTTCTGATATACAAAATATTTTCTGATTCAAAAAGGGAATTTCTGATATCAGAAATGATTTTTTGATATCAGAAATTCAATTTTCTGATATCAGAAAATATACAGGAATTTCTGATCATCAAGAATTCGATTTTTTGATATCAAAAATCATTTTCTGATATCAGAAAATCCAATTCTTGATATCAAAAATTCTTTTTCTGATATCAAGAAATATTTTGGATTTTTTGATATCACAAATTCGATTTTTTGATATCAAAATATTTGAATTTGATATCAGAAAATCATGTGTATTTTCTGATATCAGAAAATCGAATTTCTGATATCAAAAAATCATTTCTCTGATATCAGAAATTCCCTTTTCTGATATCAGAAAATGATTTCCTGATATCAGAAAATATTAGCAATTTTTGATATCAATAAATCTATTTTTCTGATATCAGAAAATAAGTTTAATTGTTAATACGACCACTTATAATGAATGCTCCCACAAATTTGACTAGACATAATAACAGTACTTTTTAAACATTTTATAATTGTCACAAAGGGTAGATCGATCCTCGCCCACACACTAATTTTGGGTGCCTATGGTGATACAGGAAACAGGGGAAGGAGGGCAATTAACCCCTCTCCCTCCCCAACATTGCCGTCTCATTTTTGCCATATCATGCATATATAGGCGCTTGGTGCATAGAGACTTATATGAGGAAATTCGAACTATGATCGTAACTTTTTCCCCACTGCATGACGTGGATTTTTTTTTTTATTCAGTTGAAAATTCTTTATAGTATACGATAGGTGAAGTCAATCTTTAAACGTTTACGAAATAAACTAGTATAAAACTAAAAATACGTCATAACGTGAGCTGAGAAAAATATGTCACGATCATAGTTCGAATTTCCTCTATATAGTCTCTATATGGTTCTTATTTACGTTGTCCACGACCCGAGCGCCTTTTACCGAGCCATTTTTTGGTGTAGTTTTCGGAGATAAGTGGAAATAAATGCACTCATTCTATGCCTTGTTTTGTAGATGAATTATCGTAGAAGAAAACGATAGTAAATACATTTGCAAATGCATGTTCTTGGGTAATGGACAGGCATAGCCGAGGGTGCAGGCCTAGTCTATGCCTGTCCACTTATCTATTTTTAAAAGGATAGTTCTTTAGGGGCTCAAAAGGCCGACATCATTGGGTTACTATTTGAAGCTAAGTGTTAATTATTACTTAATTAAGTATCAAACATATAGCTTATACTGCCTGTGCAATTGTTTTATACACATAATTTTTAATTCGGGGAGAATTCATTAATTTAACGAACTTTCGCAGCCATTTTTTGTTGAATTTTTGATATCAGAAAATATATTTTTTGATATCAGAAAATCCAGTTGATTTTTTGATATCAGAAAATGATTTTCTGATATCAAAAAATCGAATTTCTGATATCAAAAATTTATTTTCTGATATCAAAAATTCTATTTTCTGATATCAAAAAATGTTACTTATTTCTGATCAAAAAATAGTTTTTTGATATCAAGAATTATATTATTTGATATCAGAAAACCTAAATATTTTCTGATATCAAAAATTGAATTTCTGATATCAGAAAATCGATTTTTTGATATCAGAAAATTATTTTCTGATATCAAAAATTCGATTTCTGATATCAGAAAATGTTACTTATTTTCTGATATCAGAAAATCGAATTTCTGATATCGAAAATAATTTTTTGATATCACAAATTCGATTTTTTGATATCAAAAAATCAATTTCTGATATCAGAAAATACATCATCAAAAATACTAAAACGGCGCCTCATAGTTATCCCCTACGTAGGGCTTGCCTTGCACATCGTTCAAAATCGCGACTGTAGCGCTCCCAGATCAGAAAAGCTAGATACATGTAACTGTCCGCTACAATGATTACGCGAATAACATTTTGCCTAGAACGTCCCCTTTCAAATAATCGAACTTTGGAGACAATTTCGCCAAACATACAACGATTGAGTGGTGAAATATTGTGGCGCTGGAGAGACAAATCTAATTGCGAATACAAACACAAATATTGAAAATTTTTTTTTTTTAAACAAGATTTTTTCACGACTAGGATATTAGATTTACTTTCTTTATAATTAGGATTTCCACAACATCACTGTACACTTTCTCTGTGCATTATGCAAACGTATGCACATTTGTCTGGACCACGTGCTACAAAAACACGACCTTGGTCTGCATAGGTTAGGGAATGTCAGAATGGCCAACAGACAGCAAGGTAGATTGAGACACACTTCAAAGCAGGCGGGGCTCGCAGA
The DNA here is from genome assembly GCA_903981925.1 of Ostrea lurida. Classification (NCBI taxonomy): domain Eukaryota; kingdom Metazoa; phylum Mollusca; class Bivalvia; order Ostreida; family Ostreidae; genus Ostrea; species Ostrea lurida. Next base: position 12,412 of record CAJDSM010032395.1, read on the forward strand.
CAGGACAGGTGAATAAATGCAAAGAGCATCTTTTACCGGGAAAAGCTAATGAAATAGTTTCTAATTGAAAACGAATTATATTTTGTACAGTGCGAACATTTCGCATACTGTATTTCCATGTTCGCCCCACTTCAAGTAAACCAACTTCATCAATTAATTGTGCTTCTTGCAGCTAGCAAGTTAATGAAAGTTCCGCCTGCAGCATGGTTGCAAATAGAATTTTGTATACCCCCATCTTGGACCTCGCATTTCATGATGCAAGAAAAAGAAAAGTTCAGCATATTCAAGGTATATTTAATCCCTATTTGAACCCCATATTACATGAAATGTGAAAAAAAAAAGATTGCACCGTTCTCAAGGTATGACGAGGAATTTCATTTGCATTCTACGAAGAAGGATTTATGATATAAAGTTACCCACATATTTTTTAATGATATGAAAGATATTATGACCTACTTCCATATCATTATTGGGACTTTTTTGCACCATTAAGTGTAGAAAACCGTTTATACAGTGACTCACAGGTGGTCTAGTTGTGAAAATAGCAGACAAATTTTTTTATGTGTGCTAAAGGCTGGAAATTTAAAACCTTCAATTAAACTGATAACAGTAACTGCACCGATCATAAATTGGGGAATTGAAATTTTTTTGCAGCAATTTGTGTTAAGGAATTGTGTGACATCCTTAGCATCTACGTGCACTTTTCTGACTGTCTAGACATTTGTCAGTAAATATTGGGGAAACTAGGTGAAATTACCACATGGACATTTTTCGACAAATGTGTGTATGGTTTTTTTCAGGGGTTTGACATTCCCGCTCAAGCTTGGTGTTATTCAGATTTTGCATTGCCAAATTCCTTTCGTGAGACCTGTAAAACAGCAGAAGTTGACCCAAATTCTGTTTCTGATTCTGCGTTTAGCAAGGAATTAAACACCAACAGCCACCTAAATCAGGTTAGGAAACGACCTAGTGATTATACATTTGCCAGCAACTCAGGAAAATCAATGCGACGGAAACCAAAGTTGGATGAATTCCGACAGCATAGAGACTTTAGGAGACCATTTATGTACAGGAGATTAAAATTGCGCAAAATGGTAATATTTTCAATCATTATGGATAATTAAGTTCTTTTTTTTTAACTTTCATCTAATTTTGCAATGTAGGTCTGCATGTGAACAAAATTTGGAAGGAAGGTTAGAGAGTGCATTTTACCCAATTAAAGTACTGAATGAATTGATGTTTTCCCTTAATTCCCTCATATTAATGCATACACGAATTTTGAAAAGAAAGCTCTAGTTTCATGAGACAAGAAGTACTTCGAGAAAGAATATATTAGGCGCATTAAACGTTGCAGGGCTGCAAGTGTATGTAATTGGACCACTGCACATGATCACAGATTCAATGTCACAAAGCTGACCATGCCAATAAAAATTTATGCATACAAGTCAGAATATTTAGACACTATTCAAGCTCCATATTGGAGAGCTTTTATGCTTTATAAGATATGATGATTAATGAAAATTTAATGCTAATATTAGATGACCTTGTAATTTACATAGAATGATACCAAAGAAATTCTCAAGTCCGATTTGAATGATAAGATAATTAAAATGCATCCTGGGCCAGATAGAAGACTTTGTATTTGTTTGTTTTTTACAGAAGTTGAAGACAACGCTGACAAATAAGAATATCCAGTGTCGTTTTTCCTGTACAACCTCTCTATACAGTGTTGTAAGAAGACCAAAGGGCCACGAACCTGGGCCCCAGAAAAAAGAAGGGTGCTCAGAGGAATGTGACGGCTTGCCCAAAAATTTCAGGGAGAGGGGCGGGTCCCCTGAGAGAGGCAGGGGGCACTCTGCCGAGAGTTCGACCAACAGCTTCCGAGGAAAGGGTTACTCAGAGGAGAACAGAAGGGGATTCTCTGCCGACAATAGGAGAAAAACTCGCAGCTGTTCCAGACTCTCGGCAAGTTCTGCAGCGGAAGATGTTCTACCATCAGATTCAGAATCATCTACTGAATCGTCAATTTCATCAGTGTCATCAGAGGAAAATCAGGTGAACATTAATTAATCAGCTGTTTAAAGCATTCACCCTAACACCTAAAAACACCTGAAATATCTTACTTCATACTGAAGATCATGAAAACAGGTACAGTCAAACTTCAGTATCTCGGACACTGATATTTCGAATACATGCATGTTAATGTCGAAGTGGTTCAGAAGTCCCAATCACTAATTCTTTACGTATTTTACCCTCAATATCTTGAATCATCGGATGAAGTTTTTTCTCAGTTCCATCAAGTTTGAGATAATGAGGTTTCACTGTATATAAAGTGATAAAACATTTAAACAAATTTTGCTAGAAAAACATTTTTGTTTCTTCGTGAATTAATGCATGTGTATATGACAAAAAAGACAGACGTCTGGTATGTTTCAGGACAACCGTGTTGGAAAGATAGTCTTCGCTAGCTTGAGGAATGGTGCCAGTATGTCGAGATGGTGGCCGGCAATAGTTATAGAGGGCAAAGAAGTCAACAAAGCTGAGAAGGCGGGCTTTGTATGGATCTTTTGGTTTGGAGATCACAGAATATCTCAGGTCAGCAAATTCATTCACTGTGTTGCTTTGGGAATTCTGATAAAGGACATTTTAGTGCACATTCAATTTGTAACCCATGTAGGTGAAACTGATAAAAACTCTTGAGTTGATTTGTTTATTCTGCAACATAACCATAACTTTCCAGTATAACATCATAAACATGTTGCTTTTGAATTCCTGTATACAGGAAAATATTTGTCCATTTTATTTTTGCCTTCGTTGTCAGCAGGCAAATTTAGAGTGTTCGTCTTTACCTTTCTTTTAACACAACTGTATCAGGACAAATTTAAAATGGAATGAAACTATATTTCATGGGTAGAAGGGTAAAAAGCATGGGACAAAAGTAACTTGTATACAGACAGTTTATATTTGTGCTTAATTAATTTGATAGTGTGATGATATTTGTACTCGTGATTTGCAGTTTTCCTCTTTAAAGGCATATTGTCTAACAAAATCTCAATATTTTTATTTCACTTAGAATGCATTGAAATCGTAAGATTATGATGATATTAAATTAAATATTTGTTACCAATATGATTATTTACTGTTATTCTTACTCCAAACTAATAAAATACAGTTTCGTTGAATTCTTGTCGGGAAGACAAAAATTCGATTTAGCCCCGCCTTTATTCATATGACCCCTAGTTTGAACTCGTTCGGAAAGCTATTCGCGCGTGCTCACACGCAGTTACCAAGGGGCCTCAACGACAAAAAATTCTCAAAATGACTAACAGCACAATGAAAATTCAAGTTTTCAAGTACATATAAACTAGGAAGTTAAAAAAAATAATACAGCAGTTCATAGAATATATCTAAGTAATAGAATGTGTATTTTTTCTTCAACTGTTAAACTTGCTGTGCCTATAGATAGCATTGTGACGTCGTCTCTGACGTTGTCTACAGTTATCGGAAACGTCATCAGAATCTTGGTATATTCGTATAATTAATCAGATTCTCTGGGCAGACAAACTTCACAAAAACGACCATTATATCATTTCATTTTTTACAATTTACCATTTTTTACTCCTTTTTAATCTTTTTAACGTCAATACGCATTAGTTTCTGCTGATGAAAAAAATACAAATGTGTTAGACAATATGCCTTTAAGCCTTGAAAATTTATGATTACAAAAATTAATGACGCTACAGTACTGATTTGAATTGAATTAAATTCTGTGACAGGTATTGGCCAGTAATATAGTGGATTTTGCGTCTAACTTTACCAAATATGGATTGTGCAATAAATTAGTAAAGAGCTGCCCAAACTTCAATAAAGGACTCAATGAAGCTGTACAGGTAAGTTTTATCTGGGAGAGAGTCGAGCTGACATGCATAGTTAGAATTTTGCTGCTATCAGCAGACTGTTTCCTATACATGTAACAGTAAATGGAATTTACGAGACTGCATGAAGGAAGGAAATAAAAACCAGTTAGATAACGTATATGGGCTCAGTGGCAAATATTGACCCAGTGCCCTTGTTACGTGCTTGTCATGTGAATTTGTTTTGAGAAAATAATGCATGATCCTTTTTTGAGTCATATACCCCATTGTTAAAAAATTGTTACAGATCTGTGCAGAGAGACTAGCCCGGAACACAGAGGATGTCTCAGAAGAGGATTTACTGGGCTGGGCTAAAGAGGGGTTTCTCTCAGATCAAGGACATTTCTTACCTCATCAAAGTAAGGGGAGAGAGAAATTAACATATTACTTCAATATTTTTGGGTATTTTATTAGATGGGATTTGGTATGATACGTCATATGTTAAACAATTTGCTTGAAAATTCAAGATGAATTAGTAAATCACCATTTTTAAGTACCCGGTAAGATTATATATCAAAATGGTTATTGCAGATGACTCATTGCCTGAAATGGTTAAAAACTACCTCACAAAGATAAGGGACAATTTGAAGCACGTAGAAACATCCAAGAAAAGATCTCCAAACAGTGAGTACAATCGAATGCACTAGCACACTATTGAAAAAGTAAAAAAAAAAAAACCAGTGTGTGAGGAGTGTATGCACTAAAGGGAGGCAACTTCTCCTAGTCTGATCAATTTCCTATATTTCAGAAAGTGCAGTGAGAGCACTGAAGGCTGGTGAGAAAGAATTGTCTGGTATGTTGTTTTAATTTATATAAGATTTTATAGATACTAGATATCATATGTATGTATTATTTGGTATGAAATCCATGTAACTTAAACTGCACACAACAACGGAGTTCCTTGACCTGAAAAGGAATTTTTAGACTTTTGATAAAACATTGATATTGGTGAGATTTTTATTGACTAATGATTTATTATCATGATTATTATAATTAATCAGAAATATGCCTGTCTTGCGATGATATTGAAAACACGGAGGTGGAGGATCATCCTTTGTTTTTTGGAGGACTCTGTAAAGCGTGCAAGGTACAGTACGATCCTCTCTCTTATTATTAATATACTGTACGATTTCATCTGACATTGAACCTCTCGTACTTATTTGAAACTGAAAAGATATCATATGAGATTAAATGTGATTTATTTCATTTTCTGATTTGTTATTCTTTTCCTTTCAAAGGAAGAATGGAAAGAGTATATACACATCTATGATGAAGATCAAACAAATGTAAGTATGTAATAAGGAAAAGGGCTATCAGTTTCACTATGAAATGAATGATATATACGTTTGTATAGTACTGTAACACCATATGATGGCAGCAGTAGATAACACAATACATGACTTTAAAAATATTTCTCTGTTTCATATTGAAGCAAAAATTTCTTGTTGAAATGAATAATATGAATTAAGATATTCAAAACGTTTTGAAAAATTTTAAGGAATGAAACTATATCATGATTATTTTATATGACATAACCTGGAGCAGTTTAACCTTTGTGTGGTGTAAAGCCAAAACTGCCCCCAGCCAGATGACTTCACATTCGTTATAATTGTTTGTAGACATTCTGTGTGATCTGTTCCACTGGAGGAGATCTCGTGGTGTGTGAGGATGTAAACTGTGGAAAGTAAGTTATTAGTTTTGTTCCTTTCATGATATCTTTCTCAGAACACCTGTGTGTTGAAAACTGTCTCCAAAGGGGAGATAACTGTTTACTTTTCTCATATCCTTATTATCACATGATGCACCACTTGGTTTGCAAGAAAACCTGTATATCTAATATCCATCCTCCCTTCTTTTGTCAACACAGTATTTAGTGCACCAACATTTTTGTTTGTTTGAATCCCAGAAGATTAAGTTTGAATGAGGTTTCCATGGATACACTTCCTGTTTTCCCTTCATCGAAGTCCATCCTTCTTTACCTAGATTCATGGGGATTACCTTAATATATCCTACAGAATATTTACAAATATTAAAATGAAAAATTAATTATTTTTACGGGTTCAATATTTTTCATTGTTTGGAAAAAAGCATTTGATATAAGCTAGGTTTTGTTTTCATGGTAGAAGAGTTGCTAATGCTCCTATTAATGGAGAATTTGAATTTTATGGTAGCAAAATATGATAATGATTAGAATTGTATTTCCATGAAAATAAATGATTTTCCCATGAACAGTACTTGCACTTTCTCCGGAAAGTTGTTTTTCTTTAACTGGATTTGAGTCGCACAATTCATTGTTTTTGCCACATAACCTTGCCAGCTGTTGTGGGTAATATTGCTGGATAAAAACATCCTGTTTGATGTGTTTCCCCATATGCCAAAAAGTGTTAAATAAGCCAGTGCATAACTTTCTATAAAGGTATGCAGGTAAAGTTACAATAGAAACTGAGAAGAAAAACTCTCAAGATTATGCTATAAAAGGGAGATAACTTTTATGAACGTGCAAGTCATCAGTAGGATGAAACCTCTCCTTGTTTAGTCCTTTTAATTTGATCCTACATGACTAGACAGGAATTCACCTAACCGTGCCTTTTACTAACAGGTCGTACTGTGTGGAGTGTATCAGAAACTTTCTCAGTGAGGGGCAGCTGAAAAAAGTAAGACAAAGTGTATGAAAAAAATTTACTTTGTTAACCAGTAACTTGTAAAGCCTTGGGTAGGAATCATGTGAAGACTAAGATATCATGTTGAGATAATTTCTGGATTTTCAGATCAAAGAAAGCAGCATTTGGCATTGTTTTCTCTGTACGCCTTACGCCAAGCCCACCCACGGCTGTCTGATCCCTCGCCCCAACTGGAGGGACAAAACGGTCCACATCTTTGATTCGGGATACAGAACAGATGTAAGAATTTATGGTGTTGAAATACTGTGCAGAAATATCATGTTATGGAATTGCTTTTGATTTGCTGATTGTATATTTAAGTTATAGAAACAATGACTTTCCATTTGAAACTTGTATGATCTAGCTACAAGATTATATAGTACATGTACATATACCATACCACCACAACCTCCGGAGATGGATTAAAAAATGAGGTTCTCTCATTTCTTTCTAAAAATAAAATTTCTGTTGCCTTGAAACAAAAGGTGGTTTTTTTTTCTCATTCAACCATGCACATCTTGAACAAAACAGACTGTAAGGACAATTCGATTTCTAACTTCCTGCAAACATTTGGATCACTTAATGGCACCAAGATAGATTAGAATGATATCATGCAAATTGAAATATTATTCATAAGTTTTTTGCATGGAATACCAGGTATTTGTACATGTTTATAAAATGCATTTGTATATTTGAATATAGACAAACATCTCTTCTGCACTTGCTATTTCTGGTAATGGAATTATCAGCTTTTCTCCACAGACATTTTTTTTTAAAACTGGAATACAATGGAGTAAGAAATGTTTTTGCATTTAGTTAAAGGAATTTCAAAAAATTACTTCATCTCCTGCAAATTATTTCAGATATCACCTTCTTTTTTCAATGGTCCCAAGCAAGCAATCAGGGTGCTGTCTCTCTTTGATGGAATCTCAACTGGTAAATCTTCATCCTGTCACAAAACTGATCAAAAATGTCATGCTTTCCTGTGATATACTTCAATAACATCATTTTTATATTGCAACAATAAACTGATTGTAACAATATCTCTATTTTTCGTGAAGGAAAAGTAGTTTTGGACAGACTTGGGTTTGAGGTAGAAGAATATTATGCAAGTGAGATAGATGAGGATGCCATGTTGGTTTCTATGGTAAATCATGGAGATTCAATACAGTATCTTGGAGATGTTAGACAACTGAGCAATGAAAAGGTTTGCTTCCTCTGTTATTTATGAAATAAATGACTATATAAACTTGTCTGTGACAGACATCCAAATCAATTACATCCACGAAATCAACTTCACAGACAACCAAAGCAATTGCAATAGGTTTCATCACAGGGGTTAATCCCATTTTGATCCAAAACTCCTCATAACCATAAAGATAAATTTATAATTTTATGGTTACAAGGAATTTTGTCCAAATGAACTTAACCCCTTTGGCTTTAACCCCTGTGACTTTCATTAACATGTTATTTGTAGCTGGACAAACTTGGTAGAATTGATCTTCTGATCGGAGGCTCTCCCTGCAATGATCTCTCCATAGTCAATCCAGCCAGAAGAGGTCTGAGTGAAGGTAATTACACTTCTCCATATATAGCTGCCTAAGTCAAGGCAAATTTTGGTCAAAAATACAAAACACAGCATAGCTCTGTGTCAGAGATCACTGTCATTGCCAGAAGTTTTTTCTTGCAAATAAATTGTGATCATATCAAATTGTACACAGTCGAACCTTGTGATCTCGAACTTGATGGGACCAAGAAAAAAGTTCCAGATATTTATGGATTTGAGATATCGAGGGTAAAAATACTCAGAAAATAGGTGGCTGGGGCCTCTAAATCAATTCGACATAGTCATGGTATTCGAGATATCTGTGTTCAAGATACTGAAGTTCAACTGTATATGAGAAATTGCAACATGATAAGCATTTAACACAGAATGTGTAATCAGATGTTACTTATTGTGATCATTAATCACAGCTGTGCATGTAAAATGCCTGTGATATATAATGTTAGAAAACAAATTGGAATTCACACTCAAATATTTAAATTTTATCCATATAGCTCATACCAGTAATGTGTTTTGAAACTCAAAGAATGAAAATCACTTTGCTGTGAGCATGCATGTTTAGAGTAATCCTGATTTATTTTACATCCATATACCATATATTTGGTACTTTTGTTGTGCTGGAAATGTTGGCATTTTCAGTAGACAAAGGAAAATTCGCCAAACATATTAATCATAATTGTATTAATGAAAATCCATCAAAATCAATCATCAAAATTACCCAACATAATTATCTAGTATGTTTGTAATTATAACAGTATATTGTATCTGAGGGATTACTGCTGTTTTGAAGATTCTGAATATTAAGTGATAACTGTTGTGTGTAGAGGGAACAGGGCACCTGTGTTTGGGTTTGGGAGGATTCTTAATATTTTAAGTGATGACTGAATATTAAGATTATTAAGTGATGACTGTTTTGTGTAGAGGAAACGGGGCACCTGGTGTTTGAGTTTGGGAGGATTCTAATTATTAAGTGATGACTGAATATTAAGTGATGACTGAATATTATGTGTAGAGGGAATGGGGGTACCTGGTGTTTGGGTTTGGGAGGATTCTGAATATTAAGTAATGACTAATATTAAGTGATGAACTTGTTTTGTGTAGAGGGAACGGGGCACCTGGTGTTCGAGTTTGGGAGGATTCTAAATATTAATGATGACTTGTTTTTGTGTAGAGGGAACGGGGCACCTGGTGTTTGAGTTTGGGCGGATTCTGGAGTACCTTCAGTCAGTGTCCAGATCCCAGGGCCAGCATCTCTTCTGGATGTTTGAGAATGTAGCGTCAATGAGAGCAGACATAAAAGACACCATTAGTGAATGTTTTAAGGTACTGTATAGTGGATTTCCATTACTTTCACTATTATTGCTTCATAAAACTATTATTGCAGAAACATGGCTGATGTAAAGGTGGTAATAGATACTTCCTGATAACTCTGGCTAGTGGGCTAACCCTTTAGATGGACTGTAAAGCACTGAACTTTTGTGCAAGAAGTTTCAGGTACCATTCCCAACAAATAAAAATTTCGTTTTTGTTAGATATTTATACATTTTTTCAGTGTCCTCCTGCCCTTTGGGACGCTAAGTATGTATCGCCTGCCTCCCGTGCTAGATACTTCTGGGGAAATATTCCAGGGATGTACAGGTATGTCGCTTATCATGACATCCATGTAAAGAATTGGAGTACTTAATGACTGTTTTTCATTGTCAAATGCTTTTTTTTTTTTCCTTTGTTTTTAGTACCCCTTTCTTGAAAAACCCAAACTCCACTGAAGATTTTCATATAAATGATGTTCTGTATCTACAAAACTTTAGGTCATCCAAGGTAAGAAATATTATAGAATTGATTTCATTAATTGAAATTTTAGTGACATAAATACCTTGCCTATTTACAGGATTTTATAGATTTGCTTTGATATTGCAGTACAAGAGTATCCGTTGTATCACAGGGAAAAGAAACTCCCTAAAACAGGGGCGGAATGAGGACCAGCTGGTTATCTTGATGAATGGGAGAGAGGACAACATGTGGATCACAGAAATAGAAAGGTCAGTTTTAAAAGAACAGCAGTAAATAAAATAAAATATAGGTTGCTCAACTATTTATAACCCCCCCCCCCACACACACACACACACACACTCATCAGGAGAGGTGGGTGTGCAGTTTTACCCCTGTCCATCTGTCCACGATACATTTTTTCGTAACATAATTCTCAGCAACTATATATCATAAGCTCCTAATATTTTGCATGAAACTATATATATGTATGGTGTAATGGGGGAAGCATTTTCAGATTCATCTGATTTCTACTTTCTGTTTGCCAGAACTTGGGGAGTTTAGAGGGGGGGGGGGGGTATCACTAGTGAGTATTGACTCGCAGATCCCTTGTTTACAGTGAATGTATCCAGTCAATATGAAATTGAGTTAGGAAAACTGAAGCCACCATATTTTAGCCCGAATTTCATTCAAATGATTTAATCCCAATAGTTGGTGAAATCAACTTTACCTATGTGAGACAGCCATGTGAGATTTTTCTGTCTTGTAAAATATTTCATGCGCTAATCTGTGAGTAAAATGAGGGGGGAAATTTTTTTCATTATATACTCAAGTGGGATAGAGAAATTCCACCTCTAGAACAAAATTCGCTGTTTACGAATCTGTTAAGCTTGTCCCATTGGTGGAATTTCCCCATCCCACACTTGTACTAATGAACAATTGTATTAGTCAACATTTTCATTGACCAATGCACAATTTGATATGCCTGAAATTACATGCACAAACCAATGTATACTAACTGTATCCTACATTACAGGGTGTTTGGATTCCCCGAGCACTACACAGATGTCGGCAACATGTCCGTTACAGCTAGACACAAGCTGATTGGCCAGTCCTGGAGCGTTCCCGTGGTGGTGGGCATTCTGTCCCCACTAAAGGAATTCTTCCTCACTAAAAATGATCTCAAATAATTGTGATAAACAGTCACTCACATGTTTTACATTCGGTTCATGGAAAAGTAGGAGGGGATAAAATGTTTGCACCAATCAAATTCATTGATTTTTGAATTACGTTGAAGTTCACTTTGATTAGTGCATTTTTAAATAATGAGAATGAAATTGATGTTCGAAAAATGAAGCTGAATTGATTTAGGTGTTGTGATGATAGAAAAGACATAATTATGATATTTTATGATTTTACTTTTACTGAATATTTTACAAAAATCATTTTAAGAATCAGATTGAATGATGTTGATGGATAAAATTTTGTGATTGAATTGTGATAAGGAGGCCATGATACCATTTGTGATAATCTTTATGTAAAGTTATACATACATATTTTTCATGTATACATATATATACCTGTTTTTCTTTCAACTCATAAAATGGCATTTGAATATTCAAATTGATGTGAATATGGGTGTGAAATACTGGTATCCTAGATTTAGTGTTACTTTGGCTTGTTCTCATTGTTTAATTTTTTTAATCGGTGACAGCATGAAATGTTTGAAATATACATGTACAGTGAATGTCATTGAACATCAATTCAGGGTATAATGTGTGAAATTTGAAATATTTACATTTTTGATGTTTTTGTCCATATATTTACAAAATTGTAATTTCCTCAGGAATGGTGCAGTTGTGAACATTGTGCAATGGGATTTTGATGAATATTTATACGTCTATTTTAAAAGCAGGGAATTCCAACAGAAATGAAAGAATATAATTATAGAATTTGAAAATACATGAGGGTATGAATCGCAACACTAATGTACTTCATGAAAAGTACGCCAGTGTAAAGCGTCACAGTTAATACCCTCATGAAATTTATTTGATTCAACTCTGTATAGAAGAGTGCATGATCAAATCCGTTGTATAACTTGTCTGAACAACAGTAACACTAAACCTAGATAGGCAGTATTTGGTATTACAAAGTTTGTATTATTTGACTTTTATGGCAGTCGGTTTTTAAATATATTTCTTTTTCTTTGTGTCCATTGTCTTAGTTGTTTAAAGTACTGATGACATTTGCAAACAAGATGTGTTTGTGAAACATTGATGCCCCAGGACAGCATTAATAGTGGAAGGAGGCTTGTCATAAGGAATACACATGTGAAATGTGAAAACCTTATTGCTTACCATTCTGAAAAGGATACTGCAAATGTTAAAGTTTTTGAAAAGTAGGTCAAAGTTCAAGGTCAGGAGGTCAAAAATTTTGCTACCTTTGGAAGGGGCTGGCCATAAAAATATGCCTATGAAAAATAAAATCCATATCACTTACCATTCACAAGTTATGGGTTCAAGTTTTTGAAAAGTAAGGTCATGGTCAGGAGATCAAAGATTTTGGTACCAGTGAAAAGGGAGTACAGATGTGAAATATAAAGCTCTGTCACTTGCCATTCAAAGGTTATGGCAAATGTTAAAAGTCTATGAAAAATAGGTAAAAGTTTAGGTTCGGGGGTTAAAAATTTTGCTACCAGTAGAAAGGGCTTGTCATAAGGAAATTAAGGAATGCACATGCCAAATAAGAAAGCCTTATCACTTACCATTCAAAAGCTATGGCCAGTGTTAAAGTTTTTGCAGACAGACAGTCCAAAATCTAGATGGCCCCCGAATCAATGATTGGGAGGGGGGGGGGGTTAAAAAATTGTAAAGTAATATTAACAAGGTGGAGGAAAGGTAAATTAAATGCTTCACTAAATTATCCCATTCATGACACTTGCCAGTACTGCCTCAAGTACAGGAGGGTCTGTAACCATGCTGCATAAAACATTGGCAACAAAACATAAGACAGTTGCCTTATTACTGCTGTAAGAGACCGGAAGTGTCTCTTGTTGCTAAACTAATGAGTATCATTAAAATCGCTCCGTATAGAGAATTCAAAGTTTGCACTTGGAGACTTTGCAAGACCAAACTTTACCCACTTGTGGTAGTTATTTCCTCATAAATGTGCTTGGATGTGAACAATGCGCGTATGAATTTTGATGAATACAGACAGCGCTTCATGATCGAAATAAACCAGCATGAAGTATCACAGTTGATCTTGCAGCTAAAACCCATGAACTAAAGGATAAGAAATTTCTCAATTTTGGTGGACGCCCTGCCACATACATTGAATAAATTATGATGCATGTACATCTAGTATACATACTTTGTCGTTCAAGTGAAAATATTTCAAAGATTTGGTCTATTTTCTCGAGGATAAACGGAACTGGGGTGGAATTGAAAGTGCAAAATAGATTATGTGGAAGGTTGATAAAAAAAAAAATGGCAAGGGATTTTGAGAGACTCCCATTTTTAGGTGCTTATTGTGAAAGGCAAAGATAATGAACAGTGATCAATCTCGAAAGTCCAAATAGATTACAAAAACGAAGAGTTGGGCAAACACGGACCCCTGGACACACCAGAGGTGGGATCAGGTGCCTAGGAGGAGTAAAGCATCCCTGTTGACCGGTCAACACCGCCTCGAGTCCATGTCTGATCAGGTAAACGGAACAATCCGTAGTCAAATCAGTGTGTGAAAAACGGCTTAACAATGGCTTGAAACGCATTGGACAGGCATTTGACTCAATGGTAGGTGATACTGGTAAACTAAATTGTTTATAACGACCATAGAATTTACGAAATGCTGCTTTTAAACGTGACTTGAAACTCCTGCAACCAACAACTTGTCTATAAGTAGCCGCCCTCGATTCAAAAACTGATCATACGTAAACAAGCTCTTGCGTATCGAATAAGTTGAGAGCTAACACACAATGCAGGTGATGATGGTAATCTACTACATAAATATGGGAAGTTGACGATGGGGAAGCTGAAATCGTCCGTTTGTCATAAAGTTGAGTAGTGTAGTTTTGCCATTAATGTAATGTTCAATAAAATATCGAAGTATATAGCTGACATGAAAGACTCTGTGGTGTCCTTTATTTCTAGGTCGCTAAATACCATTAGGGGAACATATCATGAAATTCGGTTTCTTTAATCTTTCTCTCGATAACAAGAGATTTGCCCTGGTACCTGCAACCAGGTGCAAAGGCTCTTTGGGTTTACATTTAAGTTAATTAATGGAACAAGTTCTAAAGTGTCTTTAGTTTTACCCTAGAACAGAAGCCTGTTTAAGCGCTTTGACGCCGAACTGAGGCAAGCGGTGGTTACTATGTTTCACTTCGGTATCCATGAACTACCGCGCTCTGTGGGCGTTGTGTACTATTCTGCCTACTTGGAATTCATTTAGAATACACTGTGCGTATGGTGTCCCAAACTAATTATTCAATGGCCTTTGTCTTCCGTCTTGGTGAGAATATGTCGCAGTTGGTATCCCGGCTGTACATTTTGGGCAATAAGGATACATTTAAAGAGTCGCCAAGTACAATGTTGCCCATGCTACAAAACACACTTCTTCAATACATCCAATCATGCAGAAATAACCAAAGAAAGGATTATCATCCAAATAAACCATTCGTAATTTGCCACCAACTCTGGGAAACGTATACCACGTTTGACTCTAGCCTTGTCGGCAGTACTGAAATCCATAATCTTAGTCATATCGGTACTCTTGGAATCTTTTCCACATAGTGTTGATGGCTGAGCAGACAATCTAAAGAAAGCACAATACAGCCCGTCAGTATGTCGAATATGATTGTCTGTCCAACCTAATTTTTTTTTCATTTCGAAATATGTTTAGTTCAAGGAAAATATAAAGTTTTTAGTGTAAATTGAAATGATATATAAAACAAAAAATACTATGGGAATATTTACATTACAGATTTTATAGTAAATTTTGAAGGAAAACGTAAAGTACGTCTTTGACGCTTTCAATGAAATATCCATAGCATAGAAAACGATTTACGGCGTGTCGCTGAAATGTACAGCATGTCAACTAAAGTGTCTGTTGCCTGTATGGGCGGCGGAAAGGGCAAAAATGACAACTTTGCAAAATCAATGTAAATTGTAATTTAACAAGCGAAAAATGTACAATCAACGATCTTTGCAATTTAATCGAACATTTGATATTCAAACCGTTTAACAAACAAGAAATCTTAGACAAACATACATAAATTCACAACCAACATACATAAATGTTTAACGAACGTAAAACGTAATCAACATACATCTTTGACACCACAAGCGGACGCCCAAGTCAACCAATAGCACGGTGTGAAATGGGGACGGACTATCCGTGGGTTTTTTTTCGCTCAGCAACGGACTTTTCGTGGTATATTAGCAAATCGATAAGGTATATGTCTCTCACAATTTTTCTTCTTTGGCGTTATACTTCAATACTTTTTGAAAAAAGCTTTACGTTACGGAATTTTAAAGATGTTTTTGCATTAATATTTCTACGTGCAGTTGCTTGATCTTTTCAATTCTTATGAAGAAGATAGTGGACACAGCATTCATCAGAGAATCACCAAACCCTCCACAAATGTTGACCATGGAGAGAGGATGAACCATATTGATTTTCAAGGTCACTATTGATTGAAATTATTGTGAACAAGATAGTAGACACAGCATTCATCAGAGAATCATCAAACCTTCCACAAATGTTGCCCATGGAGAAAGGATGAACCCTATTGATTTTCAAGGTCAATGTCACTATTGACTATTAACTTAAATTCTTGTGAACAAGATAGTGAACACAGCATTCTTCAGAGAATATTGGAACCCTCCACAAATGTTGACCATGGAGAGTGGATGAACCATATTGATTTTCAAGGTCACGATTGACTTAAATTCTTGTGAACAAGATAGTGAACACAGCATTCTTCAGAGAATATTTGGACCCTCCACAAATGTTGACCATGGAGAGTGGATGAACCATATTGATTTTCAAGGTCACGATTGACTTAAATTCTTGTGAACAAGATAGTAGACACAGCATTCATCAGAGAATCATCAAACCTTTCACAAATGTTGCCCATGGAGAAAGGATGAACCCTATTGATTTTCAAGGTCAAAGGTCAAGGTCACTTTTGACTTATGTTTAAAATCTTGTTGTTGCGAGGTGGAGCTGCACGCTTGGCGTTGCCTTGTTACAATTTAGTTTACCAGTATGACCTAACATTGAGTCAAATAGCTGTTTCTAATGGTTTTTATAGAGCCATGGTTAAGGCGTTTTTCACACATGATTTGACTACGGAATGTTCCATTTACCTGATCAGACTATGAGCTCACGTGTGTGTGACCGGTCAACAGGGGATGCTTACTCCTCCTAGGTACCTATCCCACCTCTGGGTGTCCAGGGGTTCGTGTTTGCGCAAGTTGTTTTTGTATTCTATTTGGGACTTACGAATTGATCACTTGTTCCTTATCTTTGCCTTTACATCCAAACTTTCACAAAATGAAATTTAAAGCTCTTTACAATCATCAATGACAAGTAAAAAAATATCAATAGAATACAAGTAATTTAACTATACATGATAAAATTTGAATAAGGAAAAGTGCCCTACGTAAGGGGCGCTGGGAGGACCGTCAATCTAACGTTAAGCTAAAATCGACGTAGTTTTCAAATTCAAATATCAAAAATTCAAAAAATGATAAAAGGATAAAGAAACAACTAGTTTTTCTTCTTTCTGTTTTTCCATTTTTATGTCCTTGTTACGGTAGAGTCAGTCACGTGTATTCGGAGACTATTTCTACACGTGATAACAATATCACTGTACACTCTTCTGTAGTACGTTTCTACACAGTGATCACAATATTGCACTGTATTAACCGTTACAAAAAAGTGCAAATGCAACTTTGTACACATATGGAATAAAATATAAACTGAATGCTATATGTATTTCATTACTTATATCTTTACATATCGTATTGATCAACACTTTTTTTTTTAAATATCATTTTAAAAACCGTGCCAAGACCAGCTCCCTACCTGCGCGCAAATACTCCGGGCTATCATCCTGAACGTTTACTTCCGCTGAGAGCGTGGGAAACCCACTTTGGGCCCTCCCAACAGGGGCAATTTCACCTGCGAATAAAAGAATCTTTTTCCTTGTATAACCTGCTCCTCCACGAAAGAAAGTCCTTGCCTGACTTGAGATTCAAGGAACTCGCGTAGTTCTGTTCGATGTGTACAACTGTAGCCATTTTGTGCCCAGAATTAAGACGGGTAGCGCGATCAAAGGAATCTGATTTTCTCTTTCTAACTCCCATATTCCACTGGGAGCTTTTTGATCCATCCGTCGCCTTATAAGGACTCTCTTTCAATAATTTCTATTGTCTAACATTACTGTGTTCTCTAGCTACTCAACCGTGAAATATTGTCTGACCGATGTATGAAGAGAGTCAAAATACTGAGCCCACTCTGAATAACTGGCCACCAAAAATGGGTAAGTTTAGCAACTTCTTCTCTTCGCTTGTACTGAATGAAATTCGACATTCTTACAGGAAACCTTCCTGCGAGCAAAAGAACCTTGAGTTCCATATATCTCTCGCCGCTCAAAATCCGCCATGCTTCTGAAACACTTTATGAGGGACCATTTCGACCCTCACTACTATCATACTTCACACTACCGCCATCATTAAAAAGGCAGCTATCATGTACATATAAAATTGCCCTGAATAACGTTCTTGCAGAATTGTCAACACGACGAACATCACTGTCTAATATCCTTATGAAAGGACGACACAATGATTTTTGATTTTACCAGTATTGTTTCTGCCAATCTAAACCTTCTTCCAATGTTATCAATCTAGTCTCTAGGAGGTGTACAATAGAGCATCAAAATCTCCTTTCTTATACCATGAAGGCTTTATCATCTCTGCTACGAACCCGAACCATGTAAAGTTTATTCAAATCATGACCCCGGGGGTACATTATGGGCCACAAATAGGCGATCAAAGTCTTTACATAGTCGAGCTATAATAGGGAATCCTCTTCTGAAGAACCACTAGGGCAGTAATAAACCTGTAATTTATATGAAAGCTCTTCTGGTAATAGTGGAGATTCAAGTTTGTCTCAAATCATGACCCCCGTGGGTACGGTGAGTCACAACTAGGCGGATCAATTTTTTACATTTGAAATATATAATCGGAATTTTTTTTTTCAAAATCATCCTTCTCAGAACCATTGGACCAACACACAACAATATTTACACTAAAAAGCTTCTGATATAGAGTAGATTCCAAATTTGAGTCAGATCATACCTCACGGGGTAGGTGGGGTCCAAATAGGGAGGATCAAAGTTTTGCATAACAATGTTCTTCTGCAGAACCACTAGATCAGTTTTAAGGAACTTTGAAAATTCTTTTTAAAATCACCAACTGCGAGCCAGGGCCAAGGTCACCTCAGGTGAGCGATGTGGCCCATGGGCTCTTGTCCATCTTACATTTGTATCCCCGATTAGAATTTTACATAATATTTGCAGAAGTAATCAACAAGGGAACTATTTTCTGTAGTAAGATTACGACAACTCTGGGGGTGCCACAGGCTGTTTACAAACACGTGGTTTTGAGGGCAGTGCTGTTTGCGGGGGGGGGGGGGGGGAGTGTTGTTAAGAAAATGATGTGTCGGGTGTCAATTTTTCTGATGCCGGTGTAAGACAGGATAATGACCGCTGTAGGATATATGACCGGAGGTCATTTTTCTTCAAAAAAAGCGACTCCCCGCTGAAGAAAAAACTGGTTTATTTTGAAAAGAAAAAGACCCAGGGTCAGTTTTCTGCGTGTTGTATACATGAAGAAAAGATGCACGCCCATAGAAAAATGACCCCAGTCTTAAAAGGGGCATGGACACGTTTTTGAACTAAAAAATGTTTAAATTTTAAGATTCGCAATTTTAATGTTTACAATCCATGACTGAGTTATTTCTAATGGTCAGGAAAAAATTGAACTGTATCTTGTTGATTCATGAGATTCAGAGCACCTTACAATTCTTTGTTATGTAAACAAAGCCCAGCCATATTTTGCTAAATATATACTGAATACTAGCTACTAAACGGTCCATTTAAAGCAAGAATTTAAGGTCATTCTAACAACACAATTAAACTATCTAGTGTTTTCACATCTCATATGTTGTTTTCTACGAAGCAATCTTTTTTGTAAACATAAACAAGGCTCGAGCCTTGATTTACATAGCGAAGATTTGTGAGCACTATATCTTAGTTGTAACTCAACAATGACTTTCAAATTTTGCTGACCTCTAAAAATAACTGATTAAGCATCTCTAAACTATCAAAATTGGCAATCTAAAATTTTGATACATTTTTATTCAAACACGTGTCACTGCCCCTTTAAAAGGTAAAATAGATATTCG
>CAJDSM010032398.1:12101-25737 GCA_903981925.1 Ostrea lurida
CAGAGCAGGAAGAGGATGAAAATGTTTTCAACTTGAAAGAGGAAAAGCTGACAGTGTGTATTTTGTTTAAAAGTATGTAATTAACTAATTTATAACATCACTATAGAACAGAGGTAATAGCGTGAATGACAAGGATAACGGAATGTTCTACAACATGGAACAGGAGATTAAAGCTGCTTAATAAAAACAGACATCTGGTTGTTTGTTAAGACGGTTACGAAGAATAAGTTGCACTTCTACGTGGTTGACTGACGTGCTATAGATGGGGAAGCAGAATCTTATGTATTTTATTCTAGTATTTTACATTGTCCTAATATTTGGCTTTACACAGAAAGTTGCTTACCGAGACAATGAAAGGAGCATTTCGTGGCTAAACTAATATAGAGTTGGCAGAAAGATCTTCACAACATGCACAGCAGACGTAGTTAGATGACAGATGGTCGAAAATATATCGAATTTGAGGGCTAATGTTCACTATCGATGATTCAGTGTCAATTTTTAAGTTTAAACATGCTTTTCTTGTTTCATCAGATGTTTTCTTTGCGAGTCAATAGGCTTAAAAGTTGAGGCTGGGGAAATTTCATGTCATATTTTGATTTTTTCAAACAGTTTTTCTACACTAATATTCCTTTTTTTTTTTTTTTTCGTATGGTTTTAACATGCTGACTTTAGGTCCTTTGTTTCATGATAATTTTAATACTACATTTTTTTTTCTAACATCTGTTGTTTGTAAGAACAGGGTTCATTTTATACTGCCACCAATAGGGTAACTCTGGTACGTTTTCCTTCAGAGAATTATCGCTCCTTCTTCACCTAAGTAAAAGTGAAAAATCTATCTCAAAATTACTACGAAACGCAAGCTTGTTAGGATTATGAATTAAGCTATAGCCGATTTAAGTCATGCGCGCAACCTTGATTTCCACGTGTCGTTTGCCAGTAAACGACTGACTTGTACCCATCTTGACTTCTCTACACAATTTATGAGTTTTAATTCAGATTAAAGCATTATTTACGACAGAGCTCTAAATATATACAGCACTCAAAACATGACTCCTGTTTGACAATTGAATTTGTTATATGATATCGCATATACCAGGTGCGTCTGCTATACAAATAAACGATAGTTTTTTATTTGATTTTTTTGATAAGATCGACTATTCTAAGTTTCTACAAGGAAATTCGAGATCTGCTTAACATTTCATGAAGAAAGTGCTCGCCTTGAAATTAACATATATACTGGTCAACAATTACTCATTTATTCTC
The DNA here is from genome assembly GCA_903981925.1 of Ostrea lurida. NCBI lineage: Eukaryota > Metazoa > Mollusca > Bivalvia > Ostreida > Ostreidae > Ostrea > Ostrea lurida. Next base: position 13,365 of record CAJDSM010032398.1, read on the forward strand.
CTATCGTCGCTACTTGTCAGGGTATATTTCTTCCGTTATTATATTGACTGTAGAGTGTAATCACATGTAAAGATCGAATGGTTCATTACTAAGGTATCTTCATCATGTCGATAATTTCTCTCTCCGGTGTTCTAGAGTATGATTTATTTACCATTAAATTCCAACGTGCACTGATATCCTACATATCTGGTTCAAGAATTGACACTATACGTCCAGGCATACCGACTGACCGCGCATTCCTCATTAACGAAAAATCTGACTGCGAGACCCTACTTGACCAGATTAAACTAAACAAGCTTTAAATGCTATAATATCATGCTACCTGGTCATATACACTTGTGAGGAACCGATCTCACCCTTTTAGTAACACTTTGAAGCCAAATTCGTCACCCGGGCTACATACATACCCCCATAAAAAATTGTTGTTAAGGATAGTATGGCAATTAGTTTCCTTAATCATGAAAGTTGCTATCAAAAAAGCCAAAATGCCTTCAATGTCCGAAGATACTCCCAAGAAGAATCATAAAAATGAACTAAGCTAGCTATTTTAAGTCTTATTATGGCTTTATATTACAGCCAAACATTGATATAAAAAAAACTCCCAATTCACCCATCTCACCTCTAGCCTCCGGCAAATCTCATCATAGGCAGTGGAGTTTATCAATGTATGCAAATATGCTAGAAAGTTGATGAAATCCTGTTAAAAAAAAATAAACCATTTGTAAAGGAGAATTCGGGCAATAAGCAGATTCACACACACTGTCTTGCAGCTTTTACTCCACAAATATTTCTGGGTCTCCATTTGTTTGCCTGTCCTGTAGATATAACGTGGAACACTCAAAGGGAATGATACAGACAAAAACATGCTCCGTCTGGTTCTTAATGGCCGTCCGACTAGTTCTCCGTACAAGAGTAAATATATAAACTTTAATCACTCACTAGGCATTTGTGGATTCTACTACACATTGTGTTTGATAGATCTTCAAAACCTTCCCAATGATCAGTAAAATTTTAAAGCTATTTGTCAAAATCTGAATTATTGAAATATAAAATGATGTGAAGTCATTTTCAAATAAACAATTGTTATTCATTCTACTTCATCAACATTAATGTTCTGCAACTTAGAGGAATTCAGTTCCAAAACTAAAAAACTCGTCGACGTGCATCACCAGAGGGCCCGCTGAGTTGATCCATAATGGTTAGTAAAGTGTTAAGTGATCCTCATGATTGATCTTCCGTTGCATCATTTCGCACGATAATTCGTTTTTAAAATAGTCAATTAAGACCCTGACTTTGCTCCAATGACCTTACAAAAATCAGTAGTTTCATATTTCTCATGAGGCAATTTGTGAAGTTTGATGATCGCTCTGATGGATGCTGTGTCTTCAACATGTTCCACGATTCTTAGGCAGCTACAATTGATCTTGATTTGAACCTTGAACTTGAAATCAATATGTCACCTCATCCCATATGGAACATTTTGGAAGTGTTAGTAGTCTCTGAGAATGCATCTTCATCAGTAATCACAAATTTTAGCAATAGTCAATAAAAGCCTTGACCTTAAAATCATAATATGGTCAAGTCCTCTCCCACCGGATCCGGATCAACTTCTAGGCAATTCAAAAACATCGTTCTAGATGTAGACATAATCATTTTTCACATACTCGACACATTTCCTGAGAAATTTATTGATGATCTTTGCAAGTTTAATTTAATCTGAAAACCCATTAAATTGATGAAAGATTACCGCAGTGACAAACAATGAAGCTGAACATATGTGTCTCAAAAACCGAATTTTTAAGTTCAAACAAATAGCATAGAAGTGCTGCTACCTTGAGTCCCTCTTTTGCCATCAATGATAGATTGTAATCTAATAATTGTGAATATGTCAATAACCAATAGCCCTACCGTCACTTCAAAGTTGCGAAGTCATGGAGGGTACAAATTTTGGATCAGACAACAGGGCAAGTTTCAAATGATCCATAACACAACGGAGCAATGATCTATTAACAGGAGCAATTAGTTTAATATCTTAGAATCAGCCATTGGAGTTTTTAAACAGTTTTTAAACAATCAGAGAATATAATATAAAATCTTACATCTGTTGGGAAAATCGCTTGATTAAAGTCATGAAATACATAGTATAGGGGATGTCTATCTGTAATATTTAGAACAACGCCTTACCTTTCTTGAGGATTCTCAAATGAAAGATCTTACATGACTACATAAAAGATATGTTGCCCCCCATTTTTTTTTGTCATAACTTTTATTCTGATCATGTCACACTAATTTAGAGTTTGACCCACTCCAACATTAGTATGATTTTTTGAAGTTTGCCCACCTTTCCCCTTTCTGCTAAACTCGAAAGTTTGCCCCCCCCCCCCAACCGCAGTTAGGTGTCATTACTTTTTTGGCTTTCACATCAGTTATAAGCTCCCCCCCCCTAAAAAACGTCTATCCTTTGGTGTTTATTCGGTACTTTCTTCACATTTCTTAGTTGTCAATGGATTATTATGTAACTTGTCCTCGGACCTAAAAGATAAATATGTTGTATGAGATTATTTCGTTGTTTTACGCTACAATATTATTAGATTGAGTAGACACTTTAAAGATCAGCATAATCATAAGTATGAGTGATATTGTTAAAAAAAAAAATATGTACCAACAGCTAAGTTGCATCTTACCCGCCAAGCGGTGCATCTTTAAACATTAATCAATAAATGTCGACTTTTCGCCACTTTTTCTTTGCAGTTGTGTAATTTATGGCAATACGTATAATTCGTGTATATTTTTCTATGTTTCGTCGATGAACGGTTAAATCGGACATACGACCATCATCGTTTTAGAAAATCATGTGAGGTGAATCAACCACGATCATTCAACAAAATTGTTTTTAGAGTACAGAGGCCGAATTTCATTGTAGTTAGTAATTAGCTAATTTTGCCGAATAATCAGAACGTTTGTTACAATTTACGCACCCGCGACCATTTTATTTGAACCTTGAAAATCTAAGAAAGGATTGAGAGAGAGAGAGAGAGAGAGAGGAGAGAGAGAGAGAGAGAGAGAGGAGAGAGAGAGAGAGAGAGAGAGAAGGAGGAGGAGAGAAGAGAGAGAGGAGAGAGAACGCAGTTTGACGATGTGTTTTAATACGTAGCAAAAATTGATGAACCCGGTATCTTGATTAATAATTACGCGGGTACTCTTCATAAATAATTTTTTGCAGAAATATAAATTCAGTCACTCGCTCCATAAGCCTGGGGAGCGGAGTGAACCGAAATTTGGTGCGAAGATGAGTGGGAACATACCACAGGTCTGATTAAATTTAAGCAGAGCACGAGATTTTGCAGCAGAAAGTTTTTTTAAAGTTGAAATTGTATATTCCTTGTAATGAAACTAGAACAGTTGATGGTCAATTGAAATTGCGTATATATGTTGTTACTTTTAAAAAAGTGTGTATTACATAGAGGTTGTTGGAAACAAATTCCTAAACTTTAGAATTACAATGTTTCTAACTGAGATTGTGAGATTGTCCGTTCTTTGAAGTTTGGTTGCTATCACAGTAAGTTAGTATTCGCATGATGGCATCTCAATGAGGAATTTGATGTTTGTCATTGGATATTATTTGACATATAGGACATTTTTGAATAGTATTGATACTGGGTTGTTGAGTATGACATTCTTTGATTAAACAGAATACAGGTAATGATAAGACAGTATAGGTAATGTATTTGATTTTACTTGTGCGAGTAATTTTTAATGACGCTTATTTCTTGTAGAGGTTATATTGAGTGGTGGAAGTCGAATCTTAGAATTTTTCATGTGTCACAATTTTGTTTATTTTGAAGAATATGAAGTTTGGTCTGACAATAATGATCTTTGGGGTGTATCGATATATAGGCTCGTGAACTGTTTAATTGAACTCTTGCATTAAATTTTGATAAGTTGCTATTCAATTCCTTTCTAATTTTAATTATTATGAAGCATTGATTCTTGGACAAGAGGTGACATAATTATTTAGTTAGTATGTATTATTCGCTTCATGGGTAATGAATGGGAGGCTGGAAATTCTATTGCAGGTGGTTCTAAAGAAGATTGTAGTTATTCCGGGATGCGGGCGCCATAGGGGCAGGGCGGCTTCAAGCGCAGGGACAGTGAGGAGGGATTATATAACTACTTTGACAGGTTAGATATATGCTAGTCTTTCTGGTATAAGCTACCAGTGCTCTCAGAAATATCATATAGTGATAACGAGTATTTAGTGTAGGGTGAATGTACTTGGATCGACAAAGTTGAAAACAATTTTGAAGAGGCTATGTTATGCTTGAATGATAGGAGTGCATTGAGGATCGGTCTTCGGATGTTAGCAAATAGGAATATCATGTCTCTAGTGACACAGGAAAAGTTCTTATAGGTGTTTTTCCTAATGTACATGGGTTACCTTCTTATATCTGGCATTTTATTTAAGTAGAACAATTGTAATTGCATTCTCTCTTCAAATTTATTAATGATACTCTAGGTCCCAATAAATGAGTCTAGGTGAGTGACAGAAGGATGGTGTCTTGTGTTTTGGTGAAACCTTTTATGGACACAAATTGCAAATCGATGGGTTTATTATTTAAGCGCTATATAATACTTGAATGGTTGGCGGATCCTGACGCTAATACAACATAGTGAGGTGTCAAACAATTCGCTGTATAATCCTTGTTTGTTATATTCAAAACACAATCTTAGCAAAAATTCCGGGTGTTATTGAGGATAAGCCTAATTTTTTATGGTCTAGATGCTGAGTGGGTAATTGCTATTTGGTAATATCGTCAAAGTACTTGCTCAATAGTTATAATAGACGGGTGAATTTGTTTACTAAAAGTAATTATTATTTGTAAAATACTAAGCGTCATTCAAATTCTGGTACTGTAAGGAGATGTGGTTTAAAGGGATAATCAAAATGAGAACGAAATTTCTTAAAAGGAAGTTGGTTTAACTATATGGATTTAGCGCATAATATGATGGATCTCATTTGTTCGATTTTTCGAATTATTTGATCAGGGCGTATTTGGGCTCAATGGTACATGGCTTGGGTCTTTTCTGGGGGTATCCTCCGCCAGATCAGGAAATTGGCGATACACGTGTATTTTGGTTTCTCATGGTATGGAGCAGCTATATAAGTTGTACGATTGTTAAAATGTTTCGGGAGAAACCTTTGATACTCACTGGATCAATTTAACTGGTGCACTTTTTATGTTGGGTGGTTTAGGCTAGATCCTTGCCAAGCTAATGTACAGACCAGGGTCATTACCAACCCAAGACAACCAAGGGAGCATACATAACCATGAAACGAGAACAATTAGACATTAAGTCAACACTTATGTCAATCATCATATTATCTCTGTAACAATTATGACTTGTCGGGTCGTCTGAATATAGTGGCCGGAGTTGCCCATGAGAGTATCGGCGGTTAGCTCTTATATTCGTAATCACAACTACGTTGCAGAGGCAGACTATGTATCCGTCGAATCTTTAAAACACTCTCCTCCGTCGTTTCGGTTTTATACGCGTCTCATCTCCGTGGGTGGGCACACAACATAAATAGTTTCGCTTTGGGGTTACGCGATAACGGAAAGGGCTTGCACAATTTTCACATTATGATATTTTAGGCAACAAAGTTCTGGACATGAGAAGTTATGCTTTTTGTCTCATTGAGGCGGTCTCAGATCTTCCTTTCGATTTCTTTAATTGAAGATATGTTTTTTCGAATTATGGGATTTAAGTCAAACGTAGCTGTTTCATGTAAAAATGTATTATTTTGCGAACTTTTTTTGCACCAAAACTCTAAGAAAATAGCTGTTTTTTTAGGCAGTAATAATGTCTACATAATTACATTTGATAAAACGCTGTTCATTGATTTCAGATAATCACGTATCAAAAAATGGAAATAGTGAGAATGCTATATCTCTACAAAAGTGGTGAGTATTTATCTCATAAAGGCTAATGCCTCTATTATCGTTTGTAAATATGTAAAACGGTGGTGCATAGAGTACACCTACATACAAGCAGTTATTTGCCAGCAGACATTGCATACTGCATTCTTAGTGATGGATGGGACCGGACGGAGCGCACGGTGATATAAGCGTAGTTAGTTAGTATTAAGAGCATCTTATCCTCTGCAAGGCGACTCACGTCGATACTTGACGGGACGGGGCTTAACGTCTTACTAACGAACATTTTACAGATAGATCATGATGATGAGGTAGTCTGAGTAAATGTTTCGACTTAAGTGTGTGTGCTAATGTTCGGTTGTGATGAGTTGTGTGTCCTGGGGGTCGTGTTGTGTCAATGGACTTCTCTGGCTGAGAGAATGTTTTAGACACACCAAAGCAAGCTGTATTACGAGCAACCGAGGGATGTCATAGGTATCCTTGGACAATATGTATATCACATATGGACTACACAATGTACTATCTGGCGATATGAGAAACACAGGTAGTTAGGCATTATTCTCGAGATGGAGCGGATAGCATGAGTCACCAGCTGGAGCCATAATTACCCATGTCAAAGAATACAGTATGGGTTACTATGGCATGTAGGCAATCTAGCTTTTATTAGTGTTACACTATCATGTTAAGCGTGAATCGTCTTCTATTTTTGCCATGTATAGACAAAACTTTTATACAGTTTGTATGGAATTGATTGCTCAAAGATAGATTTTAATTTGTGCTATATAAATCTAATAGCAGTAACTTACTTCGATCAGACTATTATATATACATATGATTGATACAGTTCTGACTGAGACGTAAGAGCAATACACAGGAGTAGCATGTTGATCGAATATAACATAGTCTACCCGTTGTAAGACGATCATACCGCTGAAGAGCTATTTGGCTGCTCATTAGGTTTCAGGTCTAATACTAAACGTTAAGTAGCGATAGCGACTAGTGGATCTTCCTACAGTTTTGTAGTTTCTTTATAATCTTAGTCTCATCATATGATGAATTTAGAATTTAATTATAAATTCTAATTTTATTATGTAGAAATGGTCGAACCAAAGTCCCACCGTCGTTCAAAAATTGGCAAGTTCATTGAAGGGTGAACATGTTGGTGAATACGAATTTGCTCAGATATAAACAAATTGGACGGGCAAGCAAGGAAATAGAAGCTCGTACGCGCAAGTCAACTTCATAATTTTAACTTAATTTTGTATTCACCTTAGAAATTTCCACGGAGCCTTTTTTTATGCTCTCTCATAATAGGGTCCTAACGATCTTCAAAGTACACTTTCGGATTAGAGTGATCTCTCTAGGAAGATCTTTATGTTTTGTAGGCTAAAGATACCTATTCGTATTTAAGGTTGAATATGCAATGGGAAATCCGTGGGTTAGCGTATCCTATTACGAAAGATACGTTTCCCTCGCTTGCAACCGTGATGATGGCTGTCACTTGCGGAACACTTTTCTAACCCTTCGGGGCAAGAGACACCGCATTATCCTCTCTCTACCTAATATTTTGGACAGGTTACAAGCAAAGTTAGGTCCTTTATTTTAACTTCTTTCATAGGAATTGCATACATTGAGATCCTGTATATCAATTATATATATTAGTACTCACTTAGTGCTATCACACAATCTCTTAAGATTCACACCTGAATATGTTGTGCTCATAAGAATAGCGAATTTTTAAAGTTTAAATGGGACAAAGGAGATTATCTGCGTAAGGGAGTGTGTCATTTCAATTCGTAATAATTAATTTAAACAAATTTAGTAATGCTATCCAAACTATTCTTCTCACGTTTCGAAAGACGAATTATTATCAGGAGTGCAGACGAACTCGCAATCTCTTAAAATTAATCCTCGCAGAGAATAAGTCGCCTCTTACTCTGACTTGGTACACACTTCTTACTGGCTTATTAAAGTCACGGGTATTAAAAACTCGGCATTTCGAATGCAACCAATTATTTAGTGCTAGGTCGTAAATGTACTCTAAAGTATTCAGAGTAATTTTAGTATCGTCATACATATAAATAGGAATTCTGTCAAATCTAATCGATAAATTAAACTTGACACTTTGTATCAAACTTAAATTAGAGGGAGATTACATGAGGCTGAGGTGGAGTTAGCAAGGAACGCTATAACTTATCAATCTTAAAAATTTATAACTGATCATACTGATTGTGGGAGTAATTATCGAAGAATTAGCACAAAGTGGATTATAAATAACTCACATAATTTGGGGTACAATCGTGGTTAAAATGCAAATTTAGATCGTCTATGCACAATTCACGTCGCACTAGTCTTATTATCTTTGGGTGAACAGCTGTGTTAGCTAAATTATCTTTTTTGGGTCTGGTGGGGTGGAAGGCAGTGTCGTGTAGGATAATATATTTACTTGTTATTCTATCGCTGATGGTGAACATCTCTTTGCATAGGGTCCAAAGACGATATTATCGAGCTCTGACTTTACGTCGCAGTTGGCTATGACTGGGAGCGGAGTTGTACTTCAATTTATTTATTCTCTCTGCAAATAAGTATGTGTAGCATTGTCAATGATATATAATCACAATTACTGTTTCTATGCGTGTTTAGTTATATAAATGTTATGCATTTATAATCAAAATTACTTGGGTCGTAGTTCTATTTTCATTTTCTTTTCGATGCGTATTTATAGGGTAGGAGTGAGAGACAAGAAAAAACTGCGTACGTCATTCTGGGGATCATATCTCTATATCGTTTCATCCTCCTCTCTCTCTCTCTCTCTATCTCTCCTCTTGACTACGTTTTAATTCTTCTCTGATTCTTACAGAATCTCGTCTTCTAATCATAGCTCTTTCATACATCGCTTCGTTTACTAATTTTTCAGTGTTATTCCAAAAAGCTTACAGGAGAGTGGAATGGGTACGAGAGCAGGGAGTAGGTTGTTATTTGTATCATTACAGTATCCGTGATAGGTTTTCAGACGATCGGATTACAGACAAGATGTTAAATACTTAGGAATGGGATATTATACCGCCTCTGATGAGGATAGATTTCACTACAAATAATAGCAAATCTATGATTGCGATTGTATTGCGTTGCGATTGAGGATAATTCATCTTGACCAGGCAATGAATGTATTCATAAATACGATGATTAGTGTTTATTAGTACGTTTTAATTAGATGGGACGCCGATCTTGTACCTATCAATAACAGTCAACAAGACCAGAGAGAAATTTATGGGGGACGTATCATTAATTGGCGGTATGTCATGCCCAACAGATTATAACGTACAAGTTCGCGCAAGACATATTGAAAAGATTTAAAGATGGAAAAAGGTCGACTATTTTTTTCTTATATCATTTTGATTATTATTATATGATAATATACTTTATAGATCGCGTACCTCGTAAAGAGGCATGCAAGCTGTAAACTGTGGTAAATATTTTTTTTTTAAATAAATCTACTCATATCTTATGATTAGCTGATTTTAAAGTGTTCGTACACATCAGTTTAAATTCGCTTAGTCTGTAAAAACATCTGCATACAAACATATGATTTATCTCTTTTAGTCCGGGATGGAGCAAGTTACATAATATCTCGCATTGTACAACTAAAGGAAGGAATTGAGAAATAAGTCGGTTTAATAAATAAACTACAAATCCAACTGCGCGTAGGAACATGTATTTTTATTTGGTAGGGTGGGGGCGAACTTAAATAATGATTTGTTTTGTATAGGTTCTAGCTCAAATTTTGAAATAATTGGAAGCCATCTTGGCATGTGTAGTTTTGTGGGGGGGAGGGGTTGGCAAACTTTTGAGTTTCACAGAAGGGGGAAAAAGGGGGGGGGGGCAAATTTATCAATGCACTAAACCAGTGGTAGTAGGGAGTGCGAGGTAAACATTCTAAATTTCATTGTGAAATGTTGATAGCATATAATATTATAATTGACCTTTGACTCTTTTAGTGTAGATAAATATAGCATAGAAAATAGTAAAAAAGAGGGGAGTGGGGTTGGGGTATAAAAATACTCGGTTCAGTGGTTACTATGGCCTTCATGTTCTAATTAGAGTGAGTTCGTTTTTGAGGATTGCTTGTTCGAAAGGAACTGTACAGTGCGTGTTATAATAATTAAAAGTTAATATATACTGGATCTCGTATCTTCTATACCCTATTGTTTTCATATACTCTCTTAATTTTCTAATTCGTCAGATTTTCACACCTTATAATCATGGATGCATAAGTATGTTCTATTGATCAATAGAAGTGCTTACCTATTACTTTATTTAGTTTATAGGTGGGTTGTTTTTGAGAAAACTGAGTGTAGATAATACCACATTTGGTAATGCTGTAATATTCTCTTAGATTACTTTTTACAACACTTATCAGTATTTTCTCCGTGTTATCAGGATCAATTGCTCCTTATGTCATGGGAGTAGTGTAGAAATAAAAAACACTCAATGGCGGTACAGTGAATTATTTCTGGTGATCCAAGAGTTATTTACCTCTTGCCAGTGATCTTTACCCTATCGCAGGATGAGTATCTTCGCATAATTTTGAGAGCTGACGGGTAGAGGTGATACTACTTAAGTGGATGGTGCTTACGGACAGGCCATTCTTCTATATAGAGGGTAGATAAGAGAGAGGTAGTGCTTATTCTATCATTAATGAAAATGGCATAAAAATTGGTACTCTTAGGGTAGAAGACTCATTTCTATAGCGCTGGATTCAATGTTGTATTATTTTGAAATACGTAAAAGTTGATTTGTTTTTTCATTGAATATATAACGATTAACTTTTGATCAGTATATTGGTGCATTGCTACTTCGTCTGTTGTGATACATAGTCGAGGTCAATATCTTATGACATGGTAGAGTTTGTTTTATTTGTACATAGAAATCTAAGACTGGTTCAACAGCTTCTTGCAAATCGCTTATCGATGCAAGACTAATTTGTCATCAGGAAGATAAGCGTAGATCAAGCAAGTGATGTTAAATTATAAGATATATTACTAACTGCACTCAGACGATGTGTTTTTTATTTGACATTTATGGTTTCCGTGGACGTGTGGATCCGATCCGCGGTGTTGGGAGAGAAGGATTTCATCAGTCAGGGTATGATTTTGGTGATAGGTCAGGATATTTTTTATGATAGGTTGCTAGGGAATTATTAATTGTGACTTTACAATGTAGAGAATGGCATTCATCAGAAGCGATACATTCAATCCTTCCTTATTACCAATAATTGATAACTGTATAATGGGGAGTAAGGTTGCATGAAATACAGTAAGATTTTCTGTAACAATTCAATGGGTTAATCTAAGTGAGTCGGAAATGTTCAAGACTCACTATTGTGAGCTATGCTATAAAATTGACAGGGTATATAGTGTAACACTGGTCTTGAGACAGCTAGCATCCATTGCTCAGGAGGACCATAACATACAAGCACTTTTATCAAAATTTTTGTCCTTCTTCGGCAATATTGGCGGAGAAAGTATTGTGAGGGAAACCTGGGATCTAAATGATGGAATAATAAGCGCTCATTGAAGCCATTGGGAGTGGGTAATTGTGTCAAGGATGTTGTGGATGATAAATTTTTGTCACAAAAGGATATTTATTATACCATACTCGGGATCGAATGATACAATTGTAAGGACGCTTTAAGAGATCATCATAAGATTGTGTTATAACTAATTCATTAATTACTTTCTTAAACTATATCCCTTTAATTTTAGTAAGTGGATCAAACAGCGGGGACGTCTGTGCAGGTGGCGGGAACTACATTATTGAGTCAAGCTTTGGCAGTTTTTGCCCCACCCCTAAGGCACCGGGGGTGTAAGGGTTCTAAAACTTATAATCTAAAATATATTATGTCCTCTTGTCCAAAACATGCTTCATACTAAATTTGAAAGGAATTTGAACTGCAATTATCAAGATTTTAAAAATGTTCAATTCTTCACTCACAACGGATAATGACAGACGCAGACCAATTGCAATTTTGAAATTGCACAAAAATTCTATTATGTGACTTTTACTTAAAAGGTCAAGGTCATTAAAACTGGCACATGATATACTGTTTTATCATGGTATACTTACATACCAAATATCAAAGGCTTCAAAAGACAAAAAAGTTGTAGTCTGGACAAACTTAATTTGTGGTAGAAGCAGATTGATTGATTGATTGATTATTTATTNAAAATCAATATGGTGCATCCTCTCTCCCACACCGGGTATCCGGATCCAACGTCCACGGAGCCAAATTCAAAAAACATCGTTCTTAGCATGTAGGAATAATCTTATTTTTCACATACTTCTGACACATTTTCCTGATGACAAATTTATTTGATGAACTTTGCAAAGTTTAAGCTTTAATCTGAAACAATCGACATTAAAATTGATGAAAGATT
>CAJDSM010032401.1:2499-13571 GCA_903981925.1 Ostrea lurida
TCAAAAGCCCATCCCCGATTATACTGTGGGGATCCGTGGCCCGGGCGATCGACTCGAGGAGGACCATTCCATCCGGATCTTCAAGAAGACCCCATCCCCATTTCCAGGGAATCCGAGGGTCGACCACCACCGTCCCCTCGACGCAGCACACCCAAGTGTGGCAAGGCCCCTTCCGGGCAGTCCGCACTATAAATTAAGTCTCAATCAATCAAGCATTTGGCTCATGATGGTTGTATTGGCAAACTATAGATCGTTTTTAACGACCTGGCACCATAGAATTTGCGAAATCCTGACAAATCTGTTGAAATCCCTGCATTTGTCAGTAGTGTGCCTATTAAAAACCCAGTGATTCATACGCAGAACAAGCTCTTGCGATTGAGAGATATGAAACATCATATTGCAAGTGATAATGGAATGTGCTACATTAATGTATAACGTTAGTACTTGATAAGGTGAGTTGTGTAGTTTACGTTAATGTACCAAGGGCGTAGGAGCCGGGGGGGGGGGCATGGGGGCACATGCCCCCCCCCCCACTTTCAAAAGTGGGGGGGGGGGGCAAAAGTAGTTTTTGCCCCCCCCCCCCTTTTTCTGAAGTAATTTTTTCTGCAAAATACACACAATTTAGAAAGTGTGCCCCCCCCCCCCCCACTTTCAGTATAAATAGAGGTTGCCCCCCCCCCCCCCCCCCCCCACTTTTAGTGTTCAAAACGTTTTTTGTTTTTTGGTTTTTTTTGTGTTTTTTTTTTGCTTGTCACATAATTTTGAAGTTTGCCCCCCCACTTTCTGTGATTTTTTTAAGTTTGCCCCCCCCCCCCCCCACTTTCAAAATCAGTCCTACGCCTCTGGTAGCTATGTTTATTTGTTCAATAGATTATAAATATGTCCAAAAATAGACGTGAAAGACTCGAGCTGCACGGCGGGTGTGACCGGTCAACAGGAGATGCTCACTCCTCCTAGGCACCTGATCCCACCTCTGGGCACGTCCCAGGGTGTTGTTTTGCCCAACTCTTTGTTTTTGTTTACTGACGAGTGATCACTGTTCGTTATCTTTGCCTTTACATACACAAGCATTCGACGTTTTAAATATATATTAATAATAATAATAATAATCTTCCGTAAACAATTTATCGACAATGATTGGTTTTATGGGAAGATTTTTTTTCTTTCTCTCTCTCTCCACAATTCCGGAAATACTAATATTGAACGATAGCAGGTCTAAAAATAGTCCAATATGATCTTAGTTATTCAAGCGCTTTAAACGAAGATGTTTTTGAGAGGTGTACAAAAAACTTCAATTTTACATTGACCAATCGTAAAAACACGATGGATTCGGTCGGTAAAAATGCAAGACAAAGCACTGAAAAGAAAGAACGTCTTAAAGCGTTGAAAGAAAAGAAGAGAACTGAAATTTCGCCAAATGGAGACAGATGAAAAACAATTACCAAATAGGGCTATTCATTATATTCAAAAGCCAAGTGCTGTGAAAAATACAATGTTTCATCTTCTCATGTTTTAATATGTTGACACGGTGCTACCGTTGGTGCGAGCGAAGACCCTAAACATCTTGCAAAAAAATCTGCCTCTGCATTTAACGTAGAGAAAAATGACGTAGTCGACGTGAACATGTTGCATGTTGTTGGCGTCGTATTGCTGCAATGTTTTTGTTTTTCTTTCAAAATAAGCAGCAACAGCAAAACAAACGAAGGTATGAGAAAACTTGTTTGGAATTTTAAAACGTTTGTTGGTACTATTCAAATAGCATATTTATTTTGTTTACGGATTTGTGATTGATGTGTAACCGCAGTGAAGGCGCAATGCATTGTGGGCGAAATTGGAATCAACACAGCTTTTCAGATGATAGAGAGCAATTCAAGTGACTACCTAATCATTAGAGCGAGCTTCGCTTGTTATTATTGATTATATGTTGATGGTGCTAACGTTGAAGTGAGTGAAACCCCTCAAAATATCTTGCAATATGCACAGCTCTAACTCGAATAATTCAAGCCCTCCGTCTCCGGTTCTCTCCGACTTATGAGGGCTTGAACGCACCAATCATTAATAATCCTTCAGATGCCCTATCGATTAGGTTACCAATCAGCCCTATCCATTTACAGAGTCCGCAAAATCGATTACCGATCAATAGGGAGCAGAATATAACGACTGGATTATTCGGGTTAGGTTATAGCGAGCGAAGCTCAGCTCGCTCTAATGATTAAGCATGTAAGTCACATGATATGCTCTCTATCAGCTAAAAGATTGTGAGCCCATGCAACTTTGCGAACCACAATATCTACGGACCCACAATGCGTCCGCAAAAATGTCAGATTCACTACAGTATACATCATTACCAACTCCATAAATAAAATGAATAAGGTGTTTGGAAAGTTTAAGTACCACAAATGTTTTTAAATTCCAAGCAAGCATTCTCATACCTTAGTATGTTTTGCTGTTGTTGATAAATTGCTTATTTTGAAAGAAAACAAAACATTGCAGCTAATACGACGTCACAATTCAACTGTCATGTCGACAATAGGTCTAAGGACGTCACAATGCAACTGTTGACATCGACAATACGTCACAATGCAACTGTTCACGTCAATTGCGTCATTTTTTCTGTGTTAAATGAAGAGGCTAGTAATTTTATTTGCAAGATGTTTTAAGGCCTTCGCTCGCACCAACGGTAGCACCGTCAACATATTATCTAAAAATATCTCAAATTGTTTTTTTAATAGATGTATTTCTTTTTTTAAAAACCTCTAAACACCTTTAAAAAAATATTTTGACCATGTTACTGGTCTTCCAAGTTCCTCAGTAATGTTTATTTTTCATAGCAACATAACGCAAGGGTACTTTGACGTCACAATGGGTATTACGCTGATGAGTAGCGTCACAGTTGAAAATTGAATTTTCTGTTGACGCGTTTTTATCGTGAATGTATTCAGGCGTTAATGAAGCGATCGATGGGGAGCGGAATATAAGGACTAGATTATTCGGGTTAGTACAACTCTTCATTTGATACGGGAAATCAGAGTTCTTGAAATCTTTCAGTCCTGTCGGCAAGACAGATAAAAACATCCAATGTCCGATTAATTCTGGCCCTGTGTCAGTCCAAATGACCGGTAGATGCTTGCGTAAATCCGACTAAATTCCGTACGAATTTTCTACGACCGACTTAATCGCAGTCTATTAAATGCTTTTCGTAATCTCAAAAAGGCTTTATAATGTATGTAAATGCCATGCTCTGATCAATGTAAACATGTGGCCAATAAAATTTGTAAACGACGCGACCCGTGGGGGTCTGGGTTAGAATAGGTCCCCAGCATCCCCATGCTTGTCGTAAGAGACGACTGAATGGGGCAGTCATTCGGATGAGATCAGAAAAACCAAGGCCCCATGTCACAGCAGGTGTGGCACGATAAAGATCCCTTCCTGCTCAAAGGCCCTGAGTTGCCGAGCATAGGCCTAAATTTTGCAATCCTTCACGGTGGCTTCACCAGCAATGGTGACGTCTCCATATGAGTGAAATACTCTTGAGTGGGACGTAAAACAATAAATAATCAATCAAAGGACACGGCGCTAGGCCAGGTAAGGGAATTTTAGGTGACCAGTCAGTCATAAACTGATAAAGAATTATGACGTTTGGGTCTTGGCCCTCCATGTGAATTCAAAGATAACACAATAAAATGAAGTTACAATTTAATGTTTTGATTGAGTTTTTTCTGGACTGATAGAGATCTCTCCGGATTGACAAACTTTAAATGGTAGTCAGTCCAACTGACTGACAGCAGGAAAAAGATTTCAAAAACTCTGTGATATGACACAGTTGACATCCAGAACAGTTGCATTGTGGCGTCATAAAATAGCGCAGTTGACATGAACAGTTGCATTGTGATGTATTAGTTGCAATGCTTTGTTAAATTCTTTCAAAACAAGCATTCATCAACAACAGTGAAACATACAAAGGTATGAGAAAGCTTGTTTGGATTTTAACAACCTCTGTGTTACTATCCAAACGACATATTTATTTTATATTTGAAGTTGTCAATGATGTGTACTGCAGTGAAGGCAACGTTATTGCGGACGGTCACAATTTTTTAGCAAATCATGTGACTTTCTAATAATTACAGCTAGCTCATCACATCGCTTTACACAGGAGTCTGCAGTTTTTTCTGTAAACTAAAAGGTCTACAAAGAGAAGAAACAACCACTGAGCATAGCGCTAACGAAGTCCAGTGGTTGATTTTTCACTTTGTAGACCTTTACAGATAAAACTGCCGAATCTTCCTGTGATTATAATCACAGGTGTTTGGGTCTTAACATATGAATACACATCTAAGCCTCATATATATGTGAATAATCTATGTAAATAATGATGATTTATTTACATGAGTATTATATAAGGTAGGGCATGGTATCGTTTTGAAAAGATTAAAAAAAAAGGTTCTATTAATAGGCTGAAGTTGACGTTTTTCCTTTACATACATGTTATTTTTTGTTAGAAATATTACATACAAATATAGTGAAATCATAAGTTAAATCATAATAACATTTCTAGAGAAATTGGCATATGCCTACATACATGTACATGTAAATAGGTTGAGGGTAGCTATGAATAACATTGTATTTATGTTATTGCTACATGGGCTTATATTTAAGGTAAATCCCCATACCAATGTCAAATAATGTTAGAAACGTGATTTTTGGGTTACAAGCGTTATCACATGTTAAAAGAACCCGATGACATTTTGGTGAACATGTAGACCCGATGTATCCAAGTCCTCTATAATCAATATTCTAAATTTTTTAAAAGAAGGCAAAACAAATCAAACAAACAAAAAAAAACTCCTAAGAATTGCAATATTACAAACAATCCCATTATCTTAGAAAGAAAATGACCCTGTCAGTATACTTGTGAGTTCAGAGTTCCACTATGTAACTATCTGAGTGTCAGATCTTTGAAAAGTAACTACCAGCATGCTACATACTGTAAAGATATGCAGGCCATTGTTGAATTACTTGAAAGCTAGTTCCAATGTGGAAGGGTGCGTAGTATGTAAGGGATATTTTCTCGAGTCACCCATGGAAGTAAATCAGGACAGTTGGCAAGTGTGCTGACAAATATTATGCAATGTATTTTTTTCATAGAACTGCTTTTAAATGATAAAGATGATTTGATGAAAATTATGTTGGCATCTGATTTTCAAAAATTTTGACTCATTAATTATAGGCTTGGTCAGATAACGATAAATGGGATTTTTTTTTACCCATTAAAGATACTCATTTAATTTCCTTACATGTTTTATTTGTATGTATTTTTTTTTTAATTTCAGACCTGTGTTTCGAAGTTACAAACCAATGGATGAAAGCTTACAGGAATCCAAACTTCCACAAGTGAAGCCATCAGATGGTATGTTCTGTTGTAATTCAGGCTATATGGGCTGAGGATATTTGGCGGTGGGGTCCACAGTGGTTTAGAACACCTGACTAGTTGTCTAGTAATGCTGGGGTCCACAGTGGTTAGAACACCTGACTAGTTGTCTAGTAATGCTGGGTCCACAGTGGTTAGAACACCGGACTAGTTGTCTATAATGCTGGGGTCCACAGTGGTATAAGTAACACCTGACTAGGTTGTCTTGTAATTGCTGGCGGTCCACCAAGTGGTTAGAATCACGAACTAGTGTGTCTGTAATGCTGGCGTCCACAGTGGTTAGAACCGGACCTAGGTTTTGTCCTAGTATGCTGGGGTCCTGGTGGTTAGACACCTGACTAGTTATCTAGTAATGCTGGGGTCCTGTTGGTTAGAAACACCTGACTTAGTTAGGACCCCCCTTAGTAATACTGGGGTCGCCACAGTGGTTAGAACACCTGACTAGTTTGTTCTAGTAATGCTGGGGTCCTGGTGGTTAGGAACAACCTAAAGTAGTCACTAGTAAATGCTGGGTCCATGGTTAGACACCTGACTATGTTTCTATATGGCTGGCGGTCCTGTGGCTTAAGAACACCTGACTAGTTTCTAGTAAGCTGGGGTCCACAGTGGTTTAGAAAACCGGACCTAGTTGTTAGTAATGCTAGGGCGTCACAGTGGTTAGAACACCTGACTAGTAGTCTAGTAATGCTGGGGTCCACAGTGGTTAGAACACCTGACTAGTAGTCTAGTAATGCTGGGTCCACAGTGGTTAGAACACCGGACTAGTTGTGTTAGTAATGCTGGGTCCCACAGTGGTTAAACACCTACTAGTAGTCTAGTAATGCTGGGGTCCACAGTGGTAGAACACCTGACTAGTTGTCTGTTAATGCTGGGGTCCACAGTGGTTAGAACACCGGACTAGTTGTCTAGTAATGCTGGGGCCAAGTGGTTTAGAAACACCGGACTAGTGTTCTAGTATGCTGGGGTCCTGGTGGTTAGAACACCTGACTAGTTTTGTCTAGTAATGCTGGAGTTCCACAGTGGGTTAGAAACCTGACTAGTTAGTCTAGTAATGCTTGGGTCCTGGTGGTTAGAAACACCGACTAGTTGTCTAGTATGCTGGGTCCGGTGTTAGAACACCTGACAGTTGTCTAGTAATGCTGGGGTCTGGGTGGTTAGAACACTGATAGTAGTTAGTAATGCTGGGGTCCACAGTGGTTAGAACACCTAGACATAGTTAGCTCTAGTAATGCTGGGGTCCACAGTGGTTAGAACACCTGACTAGTAGTCAGTATGCTGGGGTCACAGTGGTTAGAAACACCTGACTATTGTCTAGTAATGCTGGGGTCCACAGTGGTTAGAACACCGGACTAGTTGTCTAGTAACTATGGGGTCCGGTGTTAGACACCATAGTTGTCTAGTAATGCTGGGTCCGTGGTTAGAACACCTACTAGTTGTTAGTAATGCTGGGGTCCACAGTGGTTAGAACACCTGACTAGTGTCTAGTAATGCGGGTCCACATGTGGTTAAGACACCTGATAGTTGTCTAGTAATGCTGGCGTCTAGGTGGTTAAACACACTGATAGGTGTTAGTAATGCCAGGGGTCACAGTGGTTAACACCGGACTAGTTGCTTAGTAATGGGGTCCTGGTGTTGAACACCTGACTAGTTGTCTTAGTAATGCTGGGGTCCACAGTGGTTAGACACCTGACTAGTTGTCTAGTAATGCTGGGGTCCACAGTGGTTAGAACACCTGACTAGTTGTCTAGTAATGCTGGGTCCTGGTGGTTTGAACACTGATAGTTGTCTAGTAATGCTGGGTTGAAGGTTAAAACTGACTAGTAGTCTAGATAATGCTGGGGGTCCACAGTGGTTAGAACACCTAACTAGTAGTCTAGTAATGCTGGGGTCCACAGTGGTTAGAACACCTGATTAGTAGTCTAGTAATGCTGGGGTCCACAGTGGTTAGAACACCTGACTAGTAGTTCAGTAATGCTGGGGTCCACAGTGGTATAGAACACCGGACTAGTTGTCCTAAATGCTGGGGTCCTGGTGGTTAGAAGACCTGACTAGTTGTCTAGTAATGCTGGGGTCCACAGTGGTGTAGAACACCTGACTAGTTAGTCTAGTAATGCTGGGTCCACAGTGGTTAGAACACCTGACTAGTTGTTGTTAATGCTGGGGTCCTGGTGTTAGAACACCGTGACTAGTTGTTAGTAATGCTGGGGTCCACAGTGGTGTAGAACACCGACTAGTTGTCTTAGGTAATGCTGGGTCTCTGGTGGTTAGAACACCTGACTAGTTGTCTAGTAATGCTGGGTCCTGGTGGTTAAACACCTGACTAGTAGTCTAGTAATGCTGGGGTCCTACTGGTTAGAACACCATGACTGAGATCTAGTAATGCTGGGGTCCACAGTGGTTAGAACACCTGACTAGTGTCTAGTAATGCTGGGGTCCACAGTGTTAGACACACTGACTAGTTGTCTAGAATGCTGGGTCACAGTGGTTAGAACACCTGACTAGTGTCTAGTAATGCTGGGTCCACAGTGGTTAAACACCCGGACTCAGTTGTCTAAGTAATGCTGGGGTCCATAGTGGTTAGAACACCTGACTAGTAGTCTAGTAATGCTGGTCCACAGGTGGTTAGAAACCTAACTAGTAGTCTAGTAATGCTGGGGGGTCCACAGTGGTTAGAACACCGGACTAGTTGTCTAGTAATGCTGGGGTCCACAGTGTAGAACACCGACTAGTAGTTCTAGTAATGCTGGGTCCACAGTGGCTTGAAACACCTGACTAGTTGTCTAGTAATGCTGGGGTCCTGGGATTAATTCCCAGTTCAACCATAGATTTCCGCCTTTTCTACATTGCATTTCCAAGAAAAATGAACAGAACATCCTGTACAGGAAATGTTATCATCAGGGACTAATATTCTTTCCATCTGAAACTCCTTCAGTGAAAATATCAATTCATTGACCAAGATACGGTTTTCCTTAAGTTATCAGCTCAAATTCCATTTCATATTCTCATATTGGATTTTGGTTAGTTATCTTTTACTTGTTTTGCAGCAAATATTGCTCTTAGACAACTGTCAATAGCTGGTACACCAGCCAGATGATTATAAGGACCTCATGAGTGTAGTTGAGCAACTAATACAGATTTATTTGGGAACAGTACTATTGTAAATGTTTACTTCAGTTCAGGTTAATTTTTCTCCACACACTTTGACCCTGCATCATTAGCTGATATGTTACATACTGTAAATCCTGCATCATTTAGCTGATATTTTACATACTGCTATAATCCTGCATCATTGCTGATATGTTACATACTGTAATAATCCTGCATCATTAGCTGATATGTTACATACTGTAAGTCCTATGCATTACTTAGTAGATATGTTACCTACTGTAAATCCTGCACATTTAGCTGATATGTTACATACTGTAAATTCTGCATCATTAGCTGATATGTTACATACTGTAAATCCTGCAATCATTAGCTGATATGTTAATACTGTAATATATTACTACATCATTAGCTGATATGTTACATACTGTAAATCCTGTTATCATTAGCTGATATGTTACATACTGTAAATTCTGCATCATTAGCTGATATGTTACATACTGTAAATCCTGACATTATAGCTGATATATGTTACATACTGTAAACCTGCATCATTAGCTGATATGTTACATACTGTAAATCCTGCATCATTAGCTGATATGTTACATACTGTAAATCCATGTATCATTAGCTGATATCTGTTAACATACTGTAGAATGCCTACATCATTAGCTGATATGTTATATGTACTGTAAATATCCTGCAATCATCTGACTGATATGCTTAGCATACTGTAAATCCGCATCATTAGCTGATATGTTACATACTGTAAATTCTGCTCATTAGCTGATATGTTACATACTGTAAACTCCTGCCATCATTAGCTGATATGTTACATACTGTAACTTGCTGCATCATTTCTGATTTTACATATGTAAACTCCTGCATCATTAGCTGATTGTACATACTGTAAATCTGCATCATTAGGATATGTTACAATACTGTAAATTCTGCATCATTAGCTGATATGTTACATACTGTAAATCCTGCATCATTAGCTGATATGTTACATACTGTAAATTCTGCATCATTTAGCTGAATGTTACATACTGTAAATCCTCGCAATCATTACTGATATGTTACATACTGTAAAATTCTGCTATTAGCTGATATGTTACATACTGTAATCTGCATTAACTGATATGTACTCACTGTAATCCTGCATCATTAGCTGATATGTTACATACTGTAAATCGAGAATACGAGGGTTGTCTTCAGAAAACGCGAACTTTTTAGATATTCAAAACTACGTACAAACTTTACTAAATTGTGCCATTGTTAGTTTGATGGTATAATCGTAATTTTCATAAAAAATATTAAGTTTTGGTTACAAATAAATAGAAACGGCATTTAAAAGGTGCAAAATATCATAATCGCACAGCCGATTTTTTTTACACGGTTCGAAAAGAGCACTTCGCGTTGAAATTATTTTGCTCTATATCTCTATCATTTACAAACAGTTATATTTTTAAATAATAATTATATTCAATAAAACGCGTTATGTCAACAACATGTCAATATAAATTATATAAAATTAGTCATAAATTAACAATTTTTATGACGTATAGCGTACAAACACCTTCCGTTTCGAAATTTTCAACAAAATGGCACACGCTCGGATGATAATCGGCGCACCATATGTGTAATTAATACTCTTTGGAGCGAGGTTTGGCCCCCAATGCAAACTAAAAGAAAGAGAAACGAATGACTGAACCAACATGTGCTCGCCATTGTCGTCTATACACTGACCAAAGACGTGTTTAAGGATGATCCTATGAATGGCGTGGTACGACTGACAAAAATGAGCACGAGAAACTTAATAAAATAGGGTGATGGACGTCATACCTAGATTTTGGCATCCTTTCCTGCATTGAAAAAACATCATATTGTGAGAAAGAGGTTTTACGTGACTGTAGATTCGCGCGAAGTATCAAAATACTCACACTTCTTAGTTCAGAAACGTTTTAAATGCAAGTAGATGAAGCCGAGTATGAGAATTTTTTTTCACAGTACCTTTGGACGCTAGTTTGAGAAAAGAATGACATATGACTGTAACAACATCACGAAGTTACTTTTCGGAGTCGTCCCGTTGCGCCGCATCTATTATTGTAAACTGGTTAAAGTGTTAAAAATGTTTTTACAGACAAAACATTAATATTTCGAACACGATATTCAGAAAAGTGATAATTTTTTGGTTGTGTCCAAATAAAAATATACTAGAAGTTTCACAAAAAAATATCTGAAATTTTGCGTTGTTCGGGAACAACCCTTGTATTGTAAAAAGCGCCCTATTTATTTTAGCGTCTTTGGCCAGACGTAACTTGCGCTAAATTAAGTTGTGCCTAAACTAAGGTTTCATTGACATAAATATGCTGTGTCGTTGCGCTAAAATAATTAGCACCAAAAGGTTTCCACTGCTACGCTAAAAATAGTTGGCCAAATACTCTCTCGTTTTCACCAGTAGGTTGGATTGCCTGGCAGTCGTCTTACCTATTCTACTAACGTTATTAGACTAGATACTTTATGTCTTAAAATCAAC
>CAJDSM010032402.1:330-24123 GCA_903981925.1 Ostrea lurida
AGATTCCTAACGGCTGTAGAAAATGGAAATGACTGATTTAAATGCACCTAATCCGAGAGAATATGTACCTTATGTAAAAGATGAATATAGTGCGATGAAATTTCATTACAATAATGGGTTGTGCATGCTTTAAGCTGATTAATTAGATAAATGTTATTCTACCTACTATCAATATACAAAAAGACCAAAATGTCATAAAAAAATTTTGAATTTATTTTCCATGTAAAAAAGTTTTTATTTTTGAATAATTTAACCAATTTAATAATAATGTAATTCATAGGAGAGTCAGCCCTTCAGGTTAAAAAAATGTTAGACTATACGTCTTGTAATGCAATGTTTTGAATCTTTAATATGTATTAGTATATCTATGTCTTTCTCTTATGTTGTTTTAATGCAATATGAGAAATGCAAACTGACATTGAAATTGAATTGGAATTGAAGATTGACTAGTGAAAATCGCTAATTCAATTAAAGTATCATGATATATTTTCATTGGTGTAATAATTAAAACAATGTTTTCGACATAATTTTTAAGAAATCTAGAAGGAATATAGATTATTTATTTTAAAAAAGTTCCATACAAGAATTTATTTATGCATAAAGTGTTAAAATCAGTCAAAGTCGTGCGAACAGGCCAATCAGATGACTTCTTTTGTCAGGCTTGCTGTCCTAGCTGCCAAGGATGCAAAATCGTCACCCTGAACTAGCGAAGATCTTGTCACTATACTAAAATGCAAAAGTGCAGTTGATCACTGTAAAACATTTCAATATATTAAATTCATTCAGAGCGACAACCGTAAAACATCATTTCCGTGTACAGTATATAAAATTCAACAAATTATCCATGGATTCGTGTTTAATCAGCATAGAATAAAGCAACGGTTTCCGATATATCAGTAAATCCTAGAGCTGCAGAGCTGTAGACCTCTGATAAAATATCGGGACGCATCAGATTACCGTAATTGCACTTGGACCAATACTTTGTAATCCACATGACGTCATTGTCTAATAGCAAATGTCCCAAATCATCAAGACACCAGTGAAATAAGGTGATCAGTTTTCTCCTTGTCCTACTCCATTATGTGTTGCATTAAAAAAATTAAAATAAAATTAAACCGGAAGTCATGCTATTTGGTTTTACTACGGACTTTAAAACCTGAATACATATTTCTATTATGATAAAAGCATGGCCTGGACTGAAGAGTGTACCATGACCTTAGGACAAGGTTATTAGTCAAGGTCACAATGCACATATTGTCTGGGCCATAACTTTTCGTTATATACATGGATTGGAGTAATATTTCACAGAATTAAGGTAGTGTCATTGCCTAGAACCAAGGTCACTGGTCAAGGTCACAATGCGCATAGTGGTTATAAAATTGTCCGATCCATAACTTTTTCACTGATTGCATGGGTTTGAATAGTATTGCCGTCTCTACATATCTACATCCTGTCCTCTCTGAAATAATTATGACGGGCTCACGTTGGCGTTGCTCTTGTAATTACCACCCCGGCTATTCACGATTTTTGCACATATCAGCAAGTTTATTTCCGAAATTGTACACGGGGTATTTTAAGGATCCGGTAGCTATCAAATACAGAACATCGGGTTCCATGTCTGGTTAAATCTGACAGTGGAAGAATCGTTGGGAATATAGTATCACGCTATTTACCAACACTAGCATTAAAATTACCAAACAAGCATGTATATACTAGTAATACGAGTTACAGTTATTTACAACCGTTGCATTTCTTGCTCAATTTGTAAAAGCATAAATAGCTGGAATGAATATTTAGTTCCTTCAGGCGGAATGTGCGCAATCTCACATATACCATCGTCAGTAGTATTAGCTAATAGTTTGCTAAAATTTAACCAAAATTAAAATCAATTTTGTGATCAGTTTTGTTTTCTGTTAGCTATCATTACGCTAGGTACCAGCTCTAGTCTTGGGCCTATATTTCATATGTTTCTTTTATATACTGCTCAACCATGAAAATGTTCAATAACTGCTACCTGATCTAATTTGCAATCACCAAATTGTTCTGGAGTTTTGTAAGGAGTAACATATGGAAGCGCATCCCAGTACAATACCTCTTAACATATGGTAGCAAATCTATCCTATCTCCTGAAGATAGAATAATTATCAAAGAACCCACTTATAGGGAAACTATAACGTCAATCCGAGTGGGTGCGGGGTAGTTTACTTCCTTGTGTCATCTCATGGCCACGTGATGTAATTAGAACCAATCAAATTCTGTGTTTACAGAAGGCTTTCGAATATTAATTCTACTTACGCCTATGCAATTGGACTCCCACTGACCAGAAAGTTAACAAGAAACCAAAATCCTTTATACTCTAGGTAAATATTCCTCTAATGGTTTTATCATGAGATTTAAAATATAAAAAATTTAAAAACAATCATGAAATATTACAATCTATAGTATATATGAGAATAACATGAACCTATTGACGTTGAGTGATGGCAGGGATTTCATAAATAATTCTAAAATGTTACGGAAGCAGCAATTACAAAGTTGATCGCGATGACCTGTTATTAGATTGTCGAAAAGCAATCTGTTAATAGTACTGCCGGTTCACAACCCGATTAAGTCGTAAAGTGAACAATCAATGAACTTTGAAATAGTTCGGATTTATTCGATGCCTCATTTTACTTGTAATTTTCATCAGACGGAATTATTTGAAAAACGTCTGGCATATAAAATATAAAACGTATAGGCGGTAACCTTTTGATACACCAAATGTGACATTTCGACAAATGTATGTCCTTCAGTGAGGCTCAAATCGAAATGTGGAAACCGAAACAATGAAAAGTAAGAAGCTTTATGTCGAAAGTGGAGACAATGTAGTGCCAAAGGACTGGAGCAAATACTTCGAGATCAAGAGCTATATGCCTGAGGAGATCAATCTTAATTTTGATATAGAATCTTTCTAATTTTTGCCAACGCAAATTAAATACATATCCGTAATTTCAAGCTAGTAACGTAGTACATAGAGCAAACTGGTGTAGAGGACTCGGGACTAACAGTCCACCAGCAGAGGCCCAGACCCAGGGGTCATAATAATAAACGTATACAGGTACAGATTTTTATGCACCAGATGCGCATTTCGACAAATTTGTCTCTGTCAGTGATGCCAAGATCCGAATAATATTGGGAAATCCCGAAACATGAAAAGTAAAAACGTTTTAAAAGTGAACACTGTAGTGCCAAAGACTAGAGCCAAAACTTTCGAAGAATCAGAGCTATGCTAGGGAGATAATCTTTAATTTTGATATAAATTTCTCAATTTTACCACTGGCAATGAGATAGGAAATGCTCTTGAGTGGCCTTGCAACGTCCACATTTAGATTACATCTAAGATGTTTATTCTAAACAATAATTCATCTTCATTTAAGTTATCGATTTGACTACGGATTAACTCCGTTTTGACCTTGATCAAGACAATGGGTTTCACGGCGGGTGTTCCGGTCGACAGGGGATACTTACTCCTCCTAGAGGTAGCCTGACTCCACCTCTGGTCGTGTCCAGAGGTCCGTGTTTTGCCGAAGTCTTGGTTTTGTATTCTATCTGGGACTTACGAGTATGTGATCACTGTGCGTTTATCTTTGCAGTTATATTCATATCGTTAAATCGATATACCGTAACGCAAAATGAAAACAAATAGACACTAGATGTTCATAGTTTGTTTTCATTTGGATGTTTTTACTGAATTAACAGATGCTACCCGACTCACATCTGACCGTGCTCTAAAGCGGTCGGTTAGAGCAGTTTCTAATCGACGTTACTCTAGGCAGTGTCTGCTCGACTGCTCCTAGAAACTCCTAGGACTGCCCCAAGTTAATTAGAACAGTTCTAACTACCTGCTCAAGTTAAATTAGAAAACAGCTCTAACCGACTGCTCAAAGTTCACGTAGATAAGCTCTAAGACAGCTGCACCAAGTTAATTAGAAAGCTCGTGCTGACGCTCTAGACTGTTTCTACGACTGCTCGATGGAAATAGAACCCTGACTGTTCTGGGTCGAGAATCCTGACTGCTCTAGAAAAGACTGTTGTAGATTAGAAATCAGTGCGACTGATAAATATATTATGACTAGCCTAGAACAGTTCCGGCGTGCCTGCCTCGAATACTTAGAATACGAGTTTGTCCTCATTCAATTGGAAATCTGACAATGTCGAACATTAAATATTGAGATCGAGAGAATTATTAATTGATTATTTTTCGTCGCTAATTTCCTTCAAGTTCTGGTTTGGTTTTAAAAAATATAAAATACAAAAACCTCGCAAAACAGAAAGTGAAATGGAGGTCTAGTACAGATTGAACGTCCGATCGGTAAATTTCTTTTGAATTTTTTTCTATCAAAAAGCAGTGCATATACATGTACACGAATAATTGAATGAGAATTATCATTCGCCAAACTTATTTTTTAATCATCTGTCTTATTTAAGGAAGGCAGTCTATTTAATTTCACAGGCGCATTTTCACTGACACTGACCATTCACGTGCGATTTTAAGATATGAACTGACAGTTTCCTAAGCTGTTTAATATATATGTACACAGAGCTGTTCTAATCTCTGACCGGAGCTGTTCTAATAAAGAACAGCTATAAAGCTGTTCTAATCTATGACCGTCCCACGTTAATTAGAACAGCTCTATGACCGCTTTTTCGTCTGTTCTAAGTTAACTTTAGAACAGTTCTATGACTGCTTTATGACCGCTTTATGTCTGCTCTAAGTTAACTTAGACTGCCTTCCATGACTGGTTGGGCGAGAGTTAGAAGGGGCGCATCTGTAGACGTTAATTGCAAAATATCCACTAAACTTTATGACAAACGGGATGAATTCTGCTCTTTTAGTTGTCAACTTACCATATTCATCAGCCATTATTCCAATAATATATCATTCTGCTTATGTGTTTATGACTTTCAAACGGGCTCAAGGTGTGGGTGATCCGGTCGTCAAGTGGATATTTGCGCCTCCTAGGCACCTGCTCCGACCTGTAGTGTGTCAAGGGGGTCCGTGTTTGCCCAACTGTTGTTTTTGTATTCTACTTAATGTTATCCAACTGATTCGTTCGCAAGAAGAACCTCTCTGTACGATCAATGTTATAAGGTCATACGAAAACGTTCGTTATCTTATATATATTTATAGAACTATTTTTAATATAAAATCATAGTACCCTTAGATATTCCTTGAGAAAAAATCAGACCATATTTCCTGTGTTTTGGAAAAGAAAACAGTTGATGAAGACTGTAATTTGCACCATTATTCATACTTGAATTCTGAGTTACCTCTCTTTGGAGAATGCAAATGCAATGCACCTGTACGTATACAACTGACAAAAACACTGGCAAGTTGTTGTATAATTATATTTCCATCATCATCAAATAATGCTGAAGGGATTGAATGATGTTTTGGCGTTGTCTTGTAACTCCTATCATTATCCATTGGAAGTCTTTCAATTTTGGAGATAGAAAAAAAATTGGTGAAATGTACATTGCGTATGCCCTTAAACCTAGGCAGGCTACTGAATTGCAGGGTTTCAACAGTCATGTTAAAAGTCAGCACTTTGTTAATTCTATCACAGTGGTTCGTGTTCACAACGGATTACTCCGTTTGCAGGATCATGATAGAGTGTTTATGGCGGGTGTGTTTGGTCAACACGGGATGCTTACTCTTTCTAGGCACCTAATCCGTTCCGCCTCAGGTGTGTCCATTGATCAGTGTTTGTATAGAAGGAACATATTGTTCTGCTCTCATCAATTATTGTACACTTACACTGACACGATTCCCTTATATTCTGATTTAACTTTACACAAATTAGCAAAAGATTTTTCCCATTATCCAACTTCTAAATTGTTTTGTTTGTTGTTTTACGAAATATATTCGAGAATTTCCACTGATGAAATGCTGTAAATCTAGACCCATACGACGGTGTTTACGGGCGTAGTTACAATTTAATATTTAGTGAGGGTTCTTCCTCCCCTCCCGTGACCTCCAATAAAGGTCAGATCTGAAAGGCACGTGACTTTCACATCTACATTGTACTGCTGGGCGCCTGGGAAGAAGCAGTCACAACCTATGTGAAACGTGTTCGATTTTATCGGAGGTGGGATCCAGAATCGAACCCTGAACCTACCGCTCGCAGAACGAACGCGCTTACCGTTAACTTTAGCTTTCCATAGATACCGTATTCTAGATTCCATGGATACATACACTTATTGAGATTGCTAGAGAGGCATTAGCTGTCAACTTGAATGTAAAATTTTTTGAATTCTAAACCGTAATTAAAATTCTGGAATGTGTTAAAAATGAAGAACAAATAAAGATAGGGTGGAAAAACCACCCCAACCATCGAATTTTATGAAACTAATGTAAACTATCTCTGCAATGATTTATTTACTTCCGTAAAGACATGGTTCTGTCGTTGTTTTCTACAAACACAAGGAATAAGAAAGTCAGAATTCCAACAAACGTATGTAAGATATGCCAGTGGCGATTCGTATGTTCTGTAAAGCAATTGATTCTCGCAACTAAGTCCCTTTAATATGGTATTTTTAATGAACACTGAAAAAATTCAACACTGAAATTGACTTTTGGCTTATCAGATACAGTGCTGAAACAGGATGAATGAATTTTAGAAGATAAAAGCTTCTTTTCGTTTTGTGTTTCCTTATTTATGATTGAGAAATGAATATTGATAACTCGTAAATAGATTTTGTAACAGTCAAACACTTCGCTTACCATAAGCGACATTTTAGCCAATAATGGAAAACAACATCTCATTTTCCACCAATTACAGTAGCGATGACGTGTCAACTTGGTTCCCATGGAGGGCTATATATTCACTGCACATGACAAGGTTTCTTTTGGCCATCTATTTTGATTATTAATTCGATGCTTCTCAGCATGTCATCGAATGCATACTGTATCACACAAATAGTTTATGTTTAACATACCGACATTATGTATTCCAACCATACTTCTTGAATAAGGTCTACATTCTGGGAATTACTTCCTCCTTTTGTCTACTTTTCCCCCCAGTCATAAGAAAGGATGCGGTGCCCGTAAGCAATAACATTTTATTGATCATAGAAATTCATACACTCATTTTCTTTCAAGAAAGGTTGCAAAGAATCTTTCTTCGTAACTACCAAAAAAACCACCACTGGCTACTTCATGGAAGATTATTTCTAGTTTTGTTATAGTAATAAATCTATCCAATGCTTTCCCACAACAAGAGTATATTAAGGTATTAGAAATTCATGAATTTCATTAGCACCACGAATGAGGAAGTCTATGCAATATTTATCATGGACTCTAAACATGCACGAAAAACTCAGATTGTAAATCTATCAAATTATCAAATCATACATCATAGCGCACTCAAAACTGGGTGTAATACTACGTCACTGTCCCGCGAGAATTCGTATTGGACGAGGAGCGGTGGAACCAGAATTAACGAGATAATCAAGATGTTATTGTTCTATGTATTGTGAAGTCAAACTGCCCTTACTCATTTATGAAAATTTAATGATTGGGCGATGGAGATTCAATATGTTAATCATGAGTACAAGAAGGTCATTGATTACGTCATTTAGACCGAGATTTCGTGTCCCGTTGAGTTCCAACATACAATTCAAAATCAGCCTATTTCTTGGATACGCGTTATTACGCTAAAGTGTTTCATTGATGTACGAAAGATTTGCGTATATTATGCGAAAACTTTTTTTTCCCTATATGTACGAAAGTGAGTTCTATAGGCCTTCATGAATATAATAATGTAGCACATTTTATTTAGGAGGGAAACTTTAGTCCTCCTTAAGAGTCTGCAGAAAACAAAATCTTAATCTTCTAGATTAATGATCTACATTTCCTCTAGACGCTTAACCAGAAGTGAGCGTAGATAACATTACGCAAGATGTGATTACGATGATTTATATTTATCGTCGATGATTTCATCAGAGCTTTGAGACGAATGCGTGACTTTTGTTACTGAAAGGTCATGCAGATATGGTTTAAATCTCAAGAGGTATGCGTACGGCATTTTAATTATTCAAATTCTTTGTTTTTGTGTAGATAGAAAATCGTTGTAAAAGAATGATCTATTTTTTGTGAGTGAGTGATCATGAGCGAGTCAGTCAGCGAGCGAAACAGGAAGTGAAACCTGTTAAAGTAGTTGGTATATATGGATTACTTACAAGTTGAATGTCAATTAGGAAATATACCAGAATCAACGTTCAAGATCAAACTTCATATTGAAAGAGGTTGTAGGGTGAGGTTTGAAGTGATGCAATCATTTTTGGGAAGTGTATTTTTGATTTTACATTGAAAGAGAATCGGTAAGAAATTAAAAAAGAAAAGTTTGGGTTTCATGCTTGTTTTCGAGCTACGGTGTTTTAAACATGACCTTTTTTGCACTTTAAATTTACTCAAGATTTATTCATTTAAACTCCATTCGTCTGTTGGTGTAAACAAAACATTAAATACAAATCAATCATTACATGAAAGTAGATACATAATATATGTCTTCTTGCAATACAGATATAAAAAAAAAAGATTCTATATTTTGTAAATGGAAAGAAATAATGACCTTTCTGCACTTGCTATACGAAAAAAACTCATGATTAGAATATTCAGAGTTAAAATATCATTTTAGTGAGTGTTGCAAATTCTTAAAAATTAACAGTGTAATTCAGAGTCTATGTCTCAAATTTAAAAATGGAACTTTAAAAATAAGAGGATTCGGTCACAATTTTAAAAATATTGGCCCAAAATACTGATTTTTTTCCGCATAAGAGATTTCAAGTAAATTGAATTTGGACTTTTTAAAGAATATGTATTCTGTTTGGAAAAATACCTCAACAAAATTAATAAATGAAAATATTTGAATTAGATCCAAGTCTCATGTACTTGTATCATTAAATTTAAAACTGTAATATACGAATAGGGGTATAAAAAAGAAGGTACATGTATATTGAATGAAATAGAAACTGAGAAATCATGGTTTTTGATTAATCAATCCTTCCGCCACAAAATATAGTCCCTACCAAACCCATTCAAAATATGAATTGACACAAAAATTTTCAACTGGACAGGGTTCAGTTGTAAATGTGTAATATGTTTGCACCAATGGGACCAGTATTGAACCAGTAAAGACTTCGTGATAGCGTCCTGCGCAGTTGTTCTCAAAAGCTCAGCCTACAAAATCCTTAATTTCAATTATTGTATGAAATTACAATTAATAATAAGAAACAAATTTTAACACTCACTCAAGGGGGTAAGGAACGATAGCTTATGGATATCCGTGTTTTCCCCCACCATCCTGTTTCCATGGATACCAGTTTCTATGTTACGCTTTGATTTTCTTTTAATTGCGAGATTTTCTATCCAATCGTTTTAAATCATTTCTATGTTAGTAATATCATTCTGTTTGACGTTATCGCATCCCCCAGAAAATTTGAGTGATGTCTAGTGTTTTAAATGGTCTGTACACATTATTCTCTCACGGGTAAAAAAAGGTTACTTTGGTCGGTCTTTTAACGTGAATATATTTCTAAAAGATTGGGGAACTTTCATACTTTACACATTGCAGTTTTTTTTTAATTAAATAAATGCAAGGCCGTAACCAGGGGGAGGGGTACACTGGGTGCATGTGCACCCCCATTACAAAATGAAATAAAAATTATAAAATAAAAATGCTAAAACCTCTCAGCTTCCGCGGGATTCGCCCCCTGGACCTGCTTGGGGGCTCCAATGAAAATGCTAACCTCTCAGCTTCCGGGGGCTTCGCCCCCTGCACCCCCTACCAGAGCTAACCTTGGACTACATGTAACTGGGGGGCCTAAAACGGTCCCCGGACCCCTTGTCTTAGTCTTGTGCACCCCTCCCCCCCCCTCCTCATGGAAATTCCTGGTTACGGCCCTGAAATGCATATATTTGTCATTTTATCTAATTTATTGCTTGAATTATATCTATATTTTGTATACGATGACATTGACTTGGAAAAGAAAATATCGAGTGTTTAGTGTTTCTTTATACATGTACGTGATAAAAGAACATTCTGCTATGAGTAAGCAACTTTTGTTCATGATCATCTCTTTTTAGCTTTCTCTTTTCAACTTATTATCATTTGACAAGTAGACAAAATCATCTGACAATCATTAGTTGAAGACAAAAGTTGAAGTGCTACAAAAAGACATCGTGGGATATTGAAAGTGGTTTGTTTTCTCGTGTCAACACCCATCTTCGCTAGACAAGGGTTTTCGGTCCACTCCGCTCCCAGTTTATGGATTTTCGGTCCACTCCGCTCCCAGTTTGTGGGTTTTCGGTCCACTCCGATTCCCGTTTGCAACCGGGAATCGGAGTGGACCGAAAACCCAACAAATGGGGAGCGAGTGGACCGAAAATCCATAAACTGGGGCGGAGTGGCCGATAACACCTTGTCTAGCGAAGATGGGTGTTGACACGAGAAAACAAACCACTTTCATATCCCACGATGTCTTTTTGTAGCACTTTCAACTTTTGTCCTTCAACTAATGATTGTCAGTGATTTTGTTCTACTTGTCAAATGATAATAAGTTGAAAAGAAGAAAGCTAAAAAGAGATGATCATGAACAACAAGTTGCTTACTCATAGCAGAATGTTCTTTATCACGTACATGTATAAAGAAACACTAAACACTCGTATTTTTCTTTTCCAAGTCAATGTCATCGTATACAAAATATAGATATAATTCAAGCAATAAATTAGATAAAATGACAAATTATATGCATTTCAGGGCCGTAACCAGGAATTTCCATGAGGAGGGGGGGGAGGGGTGCACAAGACTAAGACAAGGGTTTGGGGACCGTTTTAGGCCCCAGTTACAACTGTAGTCCAAGGTTAGCTCTGGTAGGGGTGCACGGGGGCGAAGCCCCCGGAAGCTGGAGGTTAGCATTTCATTGGAGCCCCAAGCAGGCCAGGGGCGAATCCCGCGGAAGCTGAGAGGTTTTAGCATTTTTATTTTAAATTTTATTTCATTTTGTAATGGGGGTGCACATGCACCAGTGTACCCTCCCCCTGGTTACGGCCTTGCATTTATTAATTAAAAAAAAACTGCAATGTGTAAAGTATGAAAGTTCCCCAATCTTTTAGAAATATATTCACGTACAAGACGACCAAAGTAACCTTTTTTTTACCCGTGAGAGAATAATTGTGTACAGACCATTTTAAAACACTAGACATCACTCAAATTTTCTGGGGATGCGATAACGTCAAACAGAATGATATTACTAACATAGAAAGATTTAAAAACGACTTGGAGGAGAAAAACTCGCAATTAAAAAAGAAAATCAGACGTAACATAGAAACTGGTATCCATGGAAACAGATGGTGGGGGAAACACGGATATTCCATTAAGCTATCGTTCCTTACCCCTTAGTGAGTGTTAAAATTAGTTTCTTATTATAATAGTGTAATTTCATCACAATACATTGAATATTAAGGATTTGTAAGGCTGAGCTTTTCGAGAACAACTGCGACAGGACGCTTAATCACGAAGTCTTAACTGGTTCATACTGGGCCTCATGGGTTGCAAAAACAGCCTATTACACATTTTAACAACATGAACCCTGTCCAGTTTGAAAACTTTTGTGTCAATTCAATATTTTTGAATGGGTTATGGTAGGGACTAATATTTGTGGCGGAAGGATTGATTAAATCAAAAACCATGATTTTCTTCAGTTTCTATTTATTCAATATACATTGTACCTTCTTTTAATATACCCCTATTCAGTATATTACAGTTTTAAATGTTACATGATACAAGTAACATGAGACTTGGATCTAATTCGAATATATTTATTTACAATTTTAATTTTGTTGAGGTATTTTTCCAAACAGAATACATATTCTTTAAAAAGTCCAATTCAATTTACTTTGAAATTTCATGCGAAAAAAAATCAGTATTTTTGGCCAATTATTTTTAAAATTTCTGACCGAAATCCTCTTATTTTAAAGTTCCATTTTTAAATTTGAGACATAGACTCTGAATACACTGTTAATTTTTAAGAATTGAACATCACCTAAAAATGATATTTTAACTCTGAATATTCATAATCATGAGTTTTTTTTTCGTATAGCAAGTGCAGCAGGTCTTATTATATTTCCATTTACAAAATAATGAGAATCTTTTTTTATATACCTGTATTCAAGAAGACATTATTCATGTATCTATTTCATGTAAATGATTGACCTTTGTATTCTGATGTTTCGCTCTGTTACACCAACAGACGAATGGAGTTTAAGATGAATAAATCTTGAGTAACATTTAAAGATGCAAAAAAGGTCCATGTTTTAAAACACCGTAGCTCGAAAACAAGCATGAAAACCCAAACTTTTCTTCTATTTTAATTTCGTGGTCTCGATTCTCTTTACAATGTAGAAATCAACAAATACACTTCCCAAAAATGATTGAATCACTTCAAACCTCACCCTACAACCTCTCTTAAGTATGAATTTGATCTGAACGTTGATTTGGATATCATAATTGTACATTCAACGTAGACAATTACCAACTACTTGGTATTCGACTTCCTGTTTCCGCTCGCTGACTGACTCGCTCATGATCACTCACTCACAATCAAAATAGTTTCATTCTTTTACAACGATTCTTCTTATCTACAGCAGAAAACAAAGAATAGTTTGAATTTAAGATGCCGTACGCATACCTCTTGAGATTTTAAACCATATTGCTGGACCTTTCAGATAACAATAGAGTCACGCATCGTCTCAAAGCCTGAAATCATGTAAAATCATGAATCTGCGACGTTATCAGCAATTGGCTGATCTGACCCCCCCTTTTTTAAAACTCGATAGAAACTTAATTTTTTCAACTATTTTTTAAATTGCATCATGTCAACATGTTTTATTGTCCCTACGTATAAATATGTCATACTTAGTCATGAACATATATCAGACGAAATCAATTGGTGACATGAAGATTTAATAAATACGTAGAACAATGTACTTCCGAACAATAAAAAATAAAAGGGGGGTCCATCATCGTCCGTGGTTACAACGCTCATCTGGTAAGCGCAAGGAAATGTAGAATCATTAGTCCTAGAAGATTAAGATTTTGTTTTTGCACGACTCTTAAGGAGGACTAAAGTTTCCCTCCTAAATAAAATGTGGCTACACATTATTATATTATGAAGGCCTATTAGAAACTCACGTTTCGTACGCATAAAGGGGAAAAAAGTTGTTCGCTAATATACGCAAATCTTTCGCACATCAATAACACTTTAAGGCGTATAACGCGTATCAAGAAATAGGCTGATTTTGTAATTGTATGTTGGAACTTCACAACGGGACACGGACATCTCGGTCATAATGAACTTAATCAAATGACCTTCTTTTACTCATGATTAACATATTGAATCTCCATCGCACCCAATCATTAAATTTATCATAATATGAGTAAGGGCAGTTTGACTTCACATAGCTCAAGAACAATAACATCTTGATTATCTCGGTTAATTCTGGTTCCAGACGGCTCGGCGTCGCATACGAATTCTCCGCGGGACAGTGACGTAGTATTAAACACCCAGTTTTGAGTGCGCTATGAATGTATTGATTTGATACATTTGATTTCATGCATTACAATTCTATTTTTCGTTGCATGTTTGAGTCCATATAAATATCTGCTATAGACTTCCTCATTCGTGGCGGTGCTATGAAATTATTGAATTTCTAATCACTTAATTAACTCTTGATTGTGGAAAGCATTGGATAGATTTATTACTATTAACAAACTAGAAAGTAATCTCTCTCATGAGGTAGCCAGTGGTTTTGGTTTTTTTGGTAGTTACGAAGAAAGAATTTTCTGCAACCTTCGAGAAGAAAATGTAGTGCTATGAATTTCCTAAGATCAGAACAAATGTTCTTGCTATACGGGGCCACCCGCATTCCTTCTTCTTAAGATGACTGGGGAAAAAGTTTAGGACAAAAGGAGTAGCAAGTGAGCTTCCAGCAGATGTAGACCTCTTCAGAAGAATGTGTTGGAAGTCATATGTCGGTATGTTAAACATAAACTATTTGTGTGATACAAGTATGCATTCGATGACAATGCTGAGAAGCATCGAATTAATTAATCAAATAGATCGGCCAAGAGAGGAAACCTTGTCACTGTGCAGTGACGCTATATAGCCCTCCATGGGAACCAGAGGTTCGACACGTCATCGCTATGTAATTCGTGAAATATGAGGCATGTTGTTTTCCAATTATTGGTAAAGATGTCGCTTATGGTAATGCGAAAGTGTTTGACTGTTACAAAATCTATTTAACGAGTTATCGCATATTCCATTTCTAATCATAAATAAGGGACGACACAAAACGAAAAAAGCCTTTTATCTTCTAAATTCATTCTATCCTGTTTCAGCCACTGTATCTGATAAGCCAGAAAGTGCAATTTCGTGTTGATTTTTCTTCAGCTGTTCATTAAAAAATACCATATTAAAGGGATCTAGTTGCAGAGAATCAATTGCTTTATACAGAACATACGAATCAGCCAACTGGGCATACTAGCTGTACATACGTGGTTGTTGGAAATTCTGAACTTGGCTTATTTCCTTCTGTTTGTTAGAAACAGACGACAGAACCATTGTCTTTACGGAAGAATTAAATCATTGCCAGAGATAGTTTACATTAGTTTTCATAAAATTCGATGTGCTGGGTGTGTTTTTCCACCCTTATCTTTATTTGATTCTTCGATTTTTAAACACATTTTCCAGAATTTTAATTACGGTTTAGAATTGCAAAAAACTATTCTTACATTCAGTTGACAGCTTGCCTTCTAGCAATTTCAATAAGTGTATGTATCATGAGAATCTAGAATACGGTATCTATGGAATGTCTATGAAGTTAACCAGGTAAGCGCGTTCGTTTGCGAGCGGTTAGGTTCAGGGT
Source organism: Ostrea lurida (assembly GCA_903981925.1). Lineage (NCBI taxonomy): Eukaryota > Metazoa > Mollusca > Bivalvia > Ostreida > Ostreidae > Ostrea > Ostrea lurida. Next base: position 15,296 of record CAJDSM010032402.1, read on the forward strand.
CTAGATTCTGGATCCCACACTCCGATAAAATCGAACACGTTTTCAACATAAGGTTTGTGACTGCCTCTCTTCCCAGAGTGCGTCCCAGCAGTACAATGTAGATGTGAAAGTCACGTGCCTGTTCAGATCTGCACCTTTATTGGAGGCGGTCACGGGAGGGGAGGAAAGAACCTCACCAAATAGTACAATGTAATCTTACGCCCGTAAACCCTCGTATGGGTTCTAGATTTACAGCATCATCAGTGGAAATTCTCCGATATAGTTATTTCGTAAAAACAACAAACAAAAACAATTTAGAAGTGGATAATGGGACCAGAAATTCTTTTGCTAATTGTTGTAAAGTTAATCAGAATATAGGGGAATCGTGTCAGTGTAAGTTGTACAATAATTGATGAGAGCTAGATACTCAATGTGTTACCTTCTTATAGATTGCGTATGCTCTTTTTGTTTTGATATTCCTACTCAGTGTCTCGAACTGCACTGTTACCAATTTCACACTGAAATTATATGATATTTTTTTTACTATGTCACCTTATTTTTCATGTCAGGCCTTATCTACACATTTGTATGACAAGATTTTATGTTATCTTGACCAAATAATCATTAGTTTTTCCATGTTTCATAATTATGCTAACTCATATAGCAAAAGAAAGCCTAAACTGAACGAGTATGGATAACCAAAGATACATAAATTTATCTTTAGAAATAGATGTTTGTTTTAAAATTCATGTTTCGCGTCTTGGTTGTCCTAAACATTTCCTTTCATTAGCAGTATTATTTCATCGCTTATTTGAGAAAAAAGACATCTCACTTACATTAGATAAACAGACCAGTGACCAATATTCAGTTGATTCGATAAAGAATAATGATAGTACAAACAAACAAGGACGCCTCGAAACTCACCAAATAAGTGGACTCCGGGTTCATAGAGTAGGAGAGAAAGCATTTCCCTCTTCTGACTACGATTACACCTGAGTCACAACCGTCGTTGAACAAAGGTAACCAAAGTTCATCCTGTAGGCTCAACCAACCTAGCTTTCGGATGGAGGGTTGCATACAATGATATTAAATACGTGAACAGTTAACAGCATTCTCTCCATTCGAGTGGATTTCAAATCTCTTATAGAAACATCAAAATCATAGGTACGACCTCAAAGCTACGGATCAGTGGGACTTTACAATACCTGAGGCGGACGGATTAGGTGCCTAGAAGAGTAAGGCGATCCCGGTGTTTTGATCCATACACACCCCGCCATGCACACCTATCATGATCCTAGGCTAGAACGAAGTTAAAATCCGTTGTCAAAACAGAGAGCCACTGGTAGATAGAATTTAACAAAGCAGTGACCATGGACTTTTACAGACTGTTGAAAGGCCCCTGCTAATTCAAAGTTAACGCCTCACGCCCTTAAAGGTATTAACTACAATTGATCGATACAGAGAGGGTTTTCCTGTGGGCGTTAACCGTTGATTAGAGCAGAATAACATTAAGTAGAATACAAAAAACAACAGTTGGCAACGATCGGACCCCTTTGTGAACACACTGTACAGGTGGGAGCAAGGTGCCTAGGGGAGCAAGTATCCACCTGTCGGGATGGCCGAATCTCACACCCTCACATTGAGCCCGTTGAAATCATAACACATAGCACTATTATGATATTGGAATGATGCCGGTTTCGACAATGACATATTAGGTTAAGTTGATCAACGTAGAAGCAGAATTCATATGTGCCCAGTCTTGTCATGACTAATGTTCTAGTTGATATTGCAGAATTATACGTCTACAAGAGCGATCTTCATTCTATATCTCCTTGCTCGCGGCCCCAACGCAGTCGGTGGAAGAGCAGTCATCTTAAGGTTATACTTAGCCGACATAAAGCGGTCATGTTAAAAGCGTATGTCAGATTAGAACTGTTCATCATGAAGTTACTGAGAGCAGGTACGAAAAAGACTGGTCATAGAGCGATAGATTCATAATTTCAATCGTGGAGACGGTCAGTGTAATGTTAGAAACAGACTTATATAGACTGTTCCTTACTGTAGAAACAGACTCCGAGTCAGAATTAAACAGTCGCTGATTTTGCTTAGTTTAGTCAGTTGTCAGTGAAAATGCCGCCTGTGAAATTACAATAGCTGCTCTTCCTACAATCCAGACTATTTTACTCTGAAATAATAAGTTAGATGTGCGGGAAAATTATGGAATTAATTCCCTTACTAATATTCCGTGTTATATGCACTGTTTTGATCAGACAAAAAATAGATGGGATAAAAAGAATTACCGAATCGGACGGTTCGATCTGTATAGACCTCCATTTTCAATTTCTGTTTTGTCAGAGCGTTTTTTCTTAATAGTGTTATTATCTTTGTATAACCAAAACCAAAACTTGAAGGAAATTATGCGACGAAATAATTCAAATATAATATTTTATCTTGATTCTCAATATTTAATGTTCGACATGTCAGTTTCCAATTGAATTGGGACAAGAGCTTGTTATCTGCTGTAACGTAATTCTTGATTCGAAGTCAGACGCTCGGAATCTGTTGCTAGGGCTAGTCATAATATATTTATTCATGCATGATTCTAATCTACACTAGCTCTTTTTCATAGAGCAGTCAGGTTCTGACCCAGAACAGTCAGGTTCTATTCCAGAGCATTCGTAGAACAGTTCTAGAGCAGTCAGTTCTAGATTTCTGTTTCTAAGTAACTGGTGCAGTTTAGAGCTTATCTCAAGCTTGAACATTTTAGAGTCGTTAGAGCATAGATTACTAAGGATTAACTTAGAGCACAGCTCTTAGGAGCATGTACGCTGAGATACTGTTTCTAACAATTAACATTGGGGCAGGTCTCGTAGAGCAGTTCTAGAGCAGTTCAGCAGAACTGCTAGATAAGTCTTAGAACTTGCTCTACCGAACCGCTAAGAGGTTTAGATGTGTCGCATCTGATTATATTTCAGTTAAAACATCCAATGTAAACAAATATGTGAAAGATTAGTGTCTTATTGTCTTTATTTTGTGCCGGTTTACTGGGGTTACTTATCGATTTAACATATGAATATAAATGCAAAGATTTATAACGATTACAGTGATCAATTCTCGTAAGTCCCAACATAGAATACAAAACAGACTTCGGCACACGGACCTCTGGACACACCAGAGGGGATACAGGTACCTAAGGAGGGAGTAAGTATCCTCCCTTGCTCGACCGGAAACAACCCGCCGGTTACGACCCATATGTCTTTGATCAGGTCAAACGACAGTAATCATGTTCACAATTCCGTAATTCAAGTATGTGAATGTGAAAATATTTGTTTAGATAAAACACTTGATGTAGTTATATTGTGGGAGTTGAAGGCCACTTGCAGGGGAGAGAGTTTTCCTAATCATTTGCAGTGGATATAAAGATTAGAAATTTATATTCAAAAATTAAGGATTAGCTCCACCCAGCATAGCTCTGAATCCTTTCGAAGTTATGGCTTCAGTCTTGTGATTACATTGTTCACTTTGATTAATAGTTTTACTTTTCAAGTTTCTCGAGATTTCTCACATTTTTCGATTTGAGCTATCACTGAAGAGACATTATATTGTTCGACATGCGCGATCTGGTGCATCAATTGGTTACGTGATTTAGCGTTCTGTATAGTTATTGAACCCCATGGGTCGATGGGCCTCTTGCACTCGCGGGACGGTGTTAAGATACCCGGTAGGGTCCTTCTATTCAGCTCCCAGTTGCTATTAGTCTACGACGTTCTGCTTGAATATAACGGTATGTATTTAATGCGTGGCAAAATTAGAATTTAATACAAAATTAAGGAATTTCCTTCCCTCAAGCATTGGCATCTGCAGTGCCTTTCGACGCCTGATGGCTCCAGTCTTAGGCAGGTACATTGTTCACTTCGGATAAAAGTTTTTACTTTTCATGTTTCTATTTTTCCACCATTTGCGGTTGAGCATCACTGAATGAAGACTATGAAAATTTGTTCGAAATGCGCCATTTGGATTAGTTCAAAATTGGTACCGTTTACGTTTTAAGTATTTCTATATGCAGACGTTTTCAATTAAAATTCGCTGCTGCGTCTAGAAAATCACACATGTAACTGAGCATGAATAAATCCCGAATAGTTTCAAAGTTTATTGATTCATTTTACAGAAATTAATGGTTGTGAACCGGCCAGTATATAACAGGGACATTTGCTTTCATTTTGCTAAATAAGGTTACCGGGCACTTTGATAAATGCTCTTCTACACTAGAGATGATTTTATAGAATCCTGCATCTACTCAAACGTTCACTTGTTCATGTCTAACTTCCCCATATATATATAGATTCTAATATTTCCATGGACTCTCGGTTTATTAAAATTTTTTAATATTTTAAATCTCAATGATAAAAACCATTAGGAAATATTATACCTATGAATATAAAAGGATTTTTGTTTCTTGTTACTTTACTGGTTTGTGGGAGTCCTAATTTAGCATAGGCTGTAAGTAGAATTAATATTCGAATATTTTTCTTGTTTAAACGTAGAATTTAGATTTGGTCTCTAACTTACAATCACGTGGCCATGAGATGACACAGAGGATTAGTAAAAACTTCCCCTTCCGCACCCATCTCGGGAATTGACGATTTATTTTTCCTAATTAAGTGGAATTCTTCTGAAATTATTTCATCTTTCAGGAGACTAGGATAGATTGCTACCATATGTTGAAGACGCTATTGTACAGGCGGATAGCGCTTTTCCATATATGACTCTACTCAAAAACTTCAGAACAAATTTGGTGATTGAGAACATCAGAATCATAGTGTAGCATTGTTATTTGAACATTATTCGACTTATGTTGTTGAGCAGTATTATAAAAGACAATCATATGGATGATATAGGTGCCCAATACTCAGAGCTTAGGCTACCTAGCGTAATGTGAGTTAGCTACAGTCAAAACACCAAAAACTGATAACCAAAATGATTTTGATCGTTTATAATTTTGGTTAAAGTTTAGCAAACTAATTTAAAACAGTATGACATGTTTAACTTCGGGACCATCGCACAAAAGGTCCAGACTTTCCTATGCTACCCTTTTAAATCAAAGATTACAGAACAACATAATTCTAGTGTATCTGGTAGTGGTAGATTTTTTTTGCAGTATTTCCTAGTTCCAAAGCTAAAGTTATAACTACGACTTGCTACATTAGAGATTAAGCCCCAAAGAGATAAAAATCCTGGAGAGATGGTGGATTTTAACTATCAAAAGTCCTCATCATTATCCTATGTGAGAAAAATCTCTATTAGGAAAAAATATTCTCATAATTTTCAATAGTCGATAAATTATCACTACTAGAATAATGAATTAGACTTAATGTCGAGCACTGAATAAATTATTCTAGTTCCTCTCGAATACAATACACCTGATTGGATTTAAGTATCCCTGAATGTCTACTAAAAATTGTGATAAGTATTCCAATTGGATTTTATTGAGATATTTAATTCTAATTCAGTTTTCTGTAGATTAATTTTTCCTATCGAAGATCAATAGGATATTTTTTCCTATAAGATTTTTCTCCTATGGACACAATGATAGGATTTTGAATAGGAACTAAAAAACCCCCCAGGGTTCTCCTACAGGATTTTTATCGTTATAGGGGCTTATATTCTTAATGTACAAGTCGTAGTAACTTTGCTTTGAACTAGGATAAGGATACTGCAAAAAAATCCTACAGGGATACACTGAATTGAGTTATACTTGTTATCATTTGATTAACAAGGGTAGCAAAAAGTCTGGCTTATGTCATGTCCGAAAGTTAAATGTCGTACTGTTTTTTAGCTAATAACGTTACTGTGACGATGGCTATCTGTGAAGATTCGCACATTCTCTGCCTGAAGGTAACTAAAATAATTCATTCCAGCATATTGCTTTTCAGGATTGAGAGCAAAGAATGCACGGTTGTTAAATAACTGTATCTCGTAATAACTATATATATCACATTGTCTCTTGTTGGTAATTTTTAATGCTAGTGTAGGCGAATAGCGTTGATACATATATTCCCTAAACGTAATTCTTTCCACTGTCAGATTCTTCAACCACAGACATAGAACTCCGATGTACTTATATTTGGTAGCTACGGATTCTTAAAATACCCCGCTGTTTACAATTTCGAAATATATAATAACTTGCAAGATTATTGTGCAAAAATCGTTGAAGTAAGCCGTGGTGATTTAATTGATTAAGAGCAACTGTGCAGCCCTCGATACATAATTATTTCAGAGAGGACAGGATTGTTTAGAATATGTATGAGACGGCTAATTACTATTTCAAATCATATAAATTGGCGTAAGTACAAAGATATCAAAACGTAATCTTAGTCTCCAAAAACCAGAAATAACATCATACAAAATCTAGTGCTAGGGCAACACCGGGTACCTATCGGAACGAAGAAACGATGGTAGGAATCAGTGCCATGGAGGTTTAGTAAGCATCCATTGCTGATCGGTTCACAGCCCGCCGTGAGCCTGTAGTCGAAACAAGTAAACGGGTTACCCGTCGTTTCAAATTGTAGTATGAAAAATGGACAAGTTCTAACCAAAGGGTATGAACAAATCAGTCACATATGATTTTAGTGATAATCGTGTAATCCTAACAAAGTCATATTATAGCGACCGCATAGAATTTGCGAAATGATTGACTTTAAACGAGATTTGTATTATATACCCTTGGCAACTAGTCAACTTTTTTGCAGTTGTAGTTAGGTTGGCCTCGCTTTTACAAAACTCTCAGATACGCATGGTCTTTATGCCCTTCGCAGTATCGAATCAACTGGAGAGACATACACAACCAATAAGCAGTGATAGTGAGTACATTAGCTCACAACAAAAAAAGGACAAGTGACCAATTGCAAAGTCAAAGTCATCACGAAACGTTTTATTCATATAATGTAGTTGTCTCGTCTGGCACATTTAGGGTCAAATATTTAAGTAAAATATCCAAAATATGAAGTACATCTGTACGATTCTGTGTCCTTTCTATTTTCAAGGTTCCCGTCGGACTTATATCAAATGGATTATAATTTGTGAAGAATATTAATGATTGTTAATTGCGTAGTAATTAGCATCGTCATATTATACCTATTATACCCTATAACCCATTGCATTACAAGTGAAAGATTAATGGATTCGGACAATGCTGTAAAACCTAACTTATGCGATTGTAATCCTTGATCCCATTGATGACTGTTGGTTTCAACAAGTACCATGACACTACTTAATTTCTGTGAAATATACGCCCCCAATACATGATTAATTATTGACGAAAATGTGTATGGACCTCTCCTCCAGGGCGAATATGTGCAATTTTGTGACAAAACCTTGAACTAATAACCTCTCCTCCTAATGGATCATGTGGTTCTCTTCAGTCCAGCCATGCTTATTATCATAATAGAAATATGTATTCGGTTTTTAATGTACACTTACGTTAGATAAAAACTCAAATATGTAATGACCTTCCGTTTATTTTTATTTTTAATTTTTTTAAGTTTGCAACACAATAACTCGAGTAGGACAAGGAGGAAAAACTGCATTTCACCTTATCTCACTAGGTGTCTTGATAATTTATGAACGTCAGTTTTGTCTATTAAAGGACACTGACACGTCGTGTGGATTATAAAAGTATTGGAATGTGCGATTACGATAAGATCTAGAATGATCCCAATAAATTATTATATATGCGGAGATCTTACAGCTCTGCCAGCTCTGGAATTTACTGATATATCCGGAAACCGTTGCTTTATATATCTTTTTGACAGATTAAACACGATCTCCATGTTGTTGAATAATTTATATTTATACTGTACACGGACTATGATGTTTTTACGGATTGTCGGTCTCTGAAATGAATTTAATATATTTGAATATGATGTTTTTACAGTTGATTCAACTGCACTTTTGCATCACTAAGTATAGTTGACAGATCTTCGCGAGTTACAGGTGGTAGACGAATTTTACATTCTTGCAGCTAGGACAGCAAGGCCCGACAAAGCAACTTAAACGAAGAAGTCATCCTGATATGGCCTTTGTTCGACATCAGAATTTACTCACACTTTTAACTTATAGCAATAATTAAAAAATTCTTGTATGGGAAATAAATAAATACCTTAATAAATCCAACGTGTTTTGATGTGGTTTAAAGGGATAAACGACATGATTTATTGATCGTCGACTCTTTTTTAAATATAAGTGTTTATAACCATTTCTGTTGTCTTTAAAATTATGTCGAAACATAGTTTATATTTGCGTATACATTATATTAGCACCAATGAAAAATTATTAACTCATTATATTTTAATTGAATTAAGCGATTATTACACTAATCGGATTTCGGGTGTAATTAAACCTTATCTACAGCCTCGTTAGGAATCGTTGTTAACGACATGAGGGTCGTTTTAAAAGAATTTATCGCCAACAAATGGTATTCGTCATATCAATGGACATTGTTTCAAACCCACTTCATTTACATACGTTATGTGTAAGCGATTGTGGTATTATAGAGATTTAGAGGCGACTTACTCATTTTTACAACGACAGTAAATTAGAGCGCTCACTAGAAATATATTTATATATCTCAGCTATTTCTGCCAAAAAGGTAGCTTTCATCCTCAGCATAAATTGTACAAGTTGAAATAAGCTCCCGAATAACAGCATTTCTGAGTTCTCGAGAATTCGTAGATAAGTAGCTCAAAATTCAGGAAGGACGGATTATTTCTCCATTATGCTAGAGGAGGATCAATACACTGGTCCTAACGAGATACCACGTCAGGTTCTTGTATCGTTTATGGACAGAGACA
>CAJDSM010032404.1:10726-22033 GCA_903981925.1 Ostrea lurida
ATGTGAATTTGTCGTCAACTTCTTTCAAATATGTTTTCCTAATGCAGTACTCAATAAGGTAATTGTCGTAGTGTTGTTTTTTTTTGGTGCCGATTTTCGGAAGAGAGTTTTTAGCTGCGTCCCATGCCGGTTTTATGAGCTACCTGGGGATTTCATGCACAAGGGAACTACAAAATGGAGTGACCGACAACTATTGTGACTGAAAAAACTTTGCAAGAGAGGTCTGTCTGTTGTGTGTTAAAACTAGACCAGTGAGAGGTCATTGGTTGGACCGGAAAACACGTGGGAATAGAACGAGATAAGTTTGGCGAAGAGAAAGTTACCTCGTTGGTAAGAGATGTGCGATGGTGTTACTGGGTGGTTTGGCGGATAATAGAAAGGGAGTCAGAGAAAGTGATTTCTTTGGAGGTGTTGTAAGATTCAGACGTGCAGCCACTTTGATACCTCATTCAAAAAATTCGTTTAGAGCCTGGCACCTTGTCATCTTGTCACGACTGTTGGCAAGCATATTTCCAGTTGTAAATATCAGAAGGATCCAGAATCTAACAGTGCAATCATCATTGAATTTCAAAAATAAGAGACTGGAGCCTGTACAACGCTCTCGAATCTACCTGGAAAAACGTTCAAAAAATCTCTTCCGAACCCGGCACACAAAAACAAACACTACGACAGTTACCTTATTCGAGTACTGTATCCGGAAAAAATATTTGAAGAGTTGATCGACAAATTCACACTTCCCCTAAATCTTATTCAACCGTCTACTCCTTGCAAAAAAAGGCAACCACTGCTACACTGACCGGCTAACCACAACTTGGCAACATGTAAACGCAATGCATGGATTTATTGACGACTCAAGTAGTTTTGATATTTATTAATTATTATTTATTTACTAGTGATTATTGGGACGGGGGGTTGGATGGACCGCCCCCAACGCCCCGCTTTCTTTCGATCAAATCTGCATGTCGGTCTTTCAATCACTAAACAAGAATGGCGCCGCAACCTGATAGTTGTTACGTTCGCTAAGTTTTTTTTTCGTCCCACTCACGCACGATCTAAAATCAAAATGGCGGCCCGTACCGAGTAAAGTGCAGTCTATCCTAGGTGTTTCTTGGATTCAGCCATTTTCATAGTGTTGCAGCGTCCTTTGGCGTTGTTAATTTTGTTTCCAAAATACATTGTTTTCTAAATTTGAGAGATCTGCCACATTCTGTTTCATTCGTTGTTTTATTGTGTTGCTTCTTTTTGCTAAAGCGAAGTTCGCTTAATCTCCTGTAACCTATATATGTGTTTTTTTTATGATTTTTTGATTTGTTTGTTCGTTTGGATTTTCATTTTTAGAATTTTATTATTTATCTTTCACTTTTTTATATCCAAAATTAAATAATGTATCATCCAGTGTCCTTTATTTTTAAATTTTTATTCTATAAGTATCATTTTTTTTTATCTTTTTTTAGTTTTTTTTTTTACATTTTTTATTGCTTATGTGATAATCTCATGATGTTGATACTCTAATATATATAATGTTATTGTTTTATGATTATTATCTTTTTTATATATATATTAATTATTGTATTATTTGCTATATATATATTGCAATTTTGGATATATGTGGCTTAAAATTTTTTCTTCTTTTTGCATTGTTGAGTATAGTTCTACCTAATTTTTATTTGAACAGGATTTATATTATATAATCTTTTAATAATATAAATAATAGTGTTGCTGTTCAGTACTGTATATGATGTAGATTATTTGTAAAATCCCATTCCACGCTTCATTTTTCAACTATTTACTATATATTTCTAAACAAGATTACTAAAGTGATTTTATTTGTTTGTTAATTGGGGAAAAAAAAAATTCTTTGGCCCGTCTGTGTTTCTTGAGTATACGATACATAGGTTAAAACATGTATCCGTTTATCCATCGGAGCGGGATTCAGAAGCGTCGTAACAACATGATGTGGCATTCGGACGAAAGTTGGAAATTGGCAAGAAAAAGTCAAAATGATGTTTTCCGTTGTTACGAATGCCACTAAAGACACTTCTTCAAATTCTCAGATGTGAACAGAGTTAACTGTCAAGTATTGAATGGTGTTAATTAACGCGAGGCGGCTAGTCTTAGTTATGAGCAGAACTGGCTGCTGTTTTGAACTCTGCGTCTAATGACAATTGTCGAACATTTTGCCATTTTCATCGGCGATCGGAATCGCATATGACGGTACTTTTGGAAACGTCGAACTTGTGTATGTGATGCATCCGTACATGAATGTTAAACAGTCGACACCTGGACTGTTTTTTTTAAAAATCAGGAAATTGGCTGAAGTGTCGACGAAAAGTTCCAGTGGGATCGGGTAAGTTACATGTATTTTACTAGGCTAGGCTAGTAGGTATATCCTTATGATTTATTCCTCAATACTTTTACATCATCAGAATCTGTGGAAATCCAATACCAATAGTTGTCACAAAAAATTCAATAATTATCTGTACCACACAACCAATTGAGTAGATAATTTCAGTAAAAATTCATGTTACTCTGCCTGAGTAAATTTATCGCTTACTTTCTATATATGCATGTAATAAAAGTAGCTTCTATGTTTCTATCAACAGAGGAGGGTAGTGAACTTGTTTTAAGCAGTTTCCAAGTTCTCAGCTTCTTTTTCGCTTACTTTTCTGTCTGGAAAGTGATTTAAGGGTTTGGACACCTGTTCAAGTCAAAGTGGATCTAACCATATTACACTAATAATCAAAGTTATCAGAAAATTTTACCAAAAAGGCATGTTTCAACACATGCTACCTTCAGAATTAAGTTCTTTGGATCCTTCACTACTATTAAGTGCACAATTACCAGAGTTAGCTGTTGGGTAAATTTCAACATCAAAAGTTATGTATATCTTGACTTCTGTGCAAAACTTGTACCCGAAAAGTTACAATTCTCTTTGGCAAGATGTTACATGTTATATTGTAAATATTAGTTCGTAATCTTCGAATAAAAATTACTTCACTTACAGGTATTTAAGTGCTCCCGGAGTAGAATATTGGGCAAAAAAAATATGCGTGTGTTTACTGTCATCCGACGACCTATTTTTTCACCCCTTACACTAGCACTTTTTATGGAAAACTTTGTGATTTTTTCAAATGTTGTCTCTCGATCTCCGATCCTAACTATTTTTGTCCCATTTTTGCAGAAGAAACACATCCAAAGCAATTACAGGCTGTTTAAACTGTGAACTACAATAATTCCTAATGATATACATAAAACTATTAGAAGCAAAAAAAAAATTAAGATATAAATTCCGAAAACCGACCCCTATTTTTTTTTTTTTCAGCAGGGTAAACAATAAACTTCACATGAATTTTTTTTTGGCCTTGTCAATTTTATATGGATCATTAGAATCTTGAGGTGGTATGACGAAAATATTTGGTATGACAGGAGAAAAAATTTCTCCAGAACTCATACTATATATCTTTTTATCTGACAAAAGTATTCTCCCAGCAAACCTTAGCAATCTTGATGGATACAAGTCCTCCTGTACAAATTTCTCTTGTAACCGTATTTTTACCAACCACAATGTTGTATAATTCACCGTATTTTTATGGTAAGGTTGAAAATAAAGCAGGCAACAAAATAACTGGTTGTAACCTTTAGTCTTTAGGCCATTACTGTTTTTAATTTTTGAATGTGTGATTTTTCTTCGGTTCCACTCCAATTTCAAAATTTCAGGTCAAAATGCAGGTGAATGGTTTAGCCATGTGATTTAAGAGCTGGTTTCGACTTGTGATTACTTTGGGCTGGATATAGTGCCTTATATATTTAGGAACAAATGTAGCTTCACTACAATGTATCCACTATGTAAGCAAAAATCACTTTGTTACTTTATACATAACATCTTTGTACATGCTGTATATTACCTATATGTTCATTGTGATGGAATTTAGATCTGGCTCCTACCTCTGGTTTTTTTATTGTTAGGGTCCAATTTTAATTGCCTCAGCTATCTGCTAGTCTTTGCATTCAGAGTTTTGATCCCTGATCTTTATTTTTTACCTTTAGCGTTTGTCCAAGTTTAAACTTAATATACAACATTATCATATATATCATATGGTGATTCAGATATTTCTCAGACATGAATAGAACTGTAATGAAATTGAAATCTTCTTCATATCGGTATTTTGTGTAACAGTTATTTTGGTGTGCTAATGTACATATATGTGCATATTAATATCTAATATATTAATTACAGATTTGGCTCCTTGTGTTTGCCTGGTTGAAAAAGCGCAAAGTTCGTAGAAAAAGTCCATTCATCTGCCATTTTGTTGTGATCCGGATTGCATCAAGCAGTTCAGCCAGAGAGGAAATACCAACTTCTTCAACATGTGTTTAGGAATAGCACAATACAGACAACAGGGGGAGATACACAATGAATGCCTGGTTCTTATGATAAAGAACCGCATAAAAAACCCTGTTTTCATCTTAAGTCAAGGTATACCTTTTCAAATCTTTCAAGTGGGGAAACATAGAAAAAGTTGATCCATTACACAGCAGTTGGACAAAATGAAAGCAATGGAACTTGTGCTTATTTTTTACCAATAGATTGGCTCAAATACAAGCAAGTTCGAGGGTGTTTTGCAATTTTGCTAATGAACTTGAGCGTTGTTAGCAGAAGTCAGTGCCCAAGGTTGATATCTTGAGGATGTCATCAAGACTTTAGTGGCAACAGAGCATACAAGGCTGTTCGATTCACTAACAAAGGAACTTGTGGCAGACTGCACCATGATAATAAACTATCTGCAATTAACATATGTATGTTACAATAAAGTAGAAGAAAATTCATATTGTGATTTCGTTTTAAGAATTTTTTTATTTCGCGGGTGATGCTTCTACAAATTAGCGTAATCGATAAATACTGGTTTTATTAGGAATACAGTATATGTTTTTGGAATCTGTGAATTTTATGTGAGCTTCAAATTCATGCAAGGCGTTTATTTTTGTTGTCACACAATTCATAAAATATTGTTTCCTTTGTAATCTTCTTAATTTCTAAACAAATAGAATGTTTTGCAATATTTTTACTGGTTTAATTTAAGGCATCAGGCTGACATAAGCCTGAAGGCCAAATAAAAAAAATTGTAGTCCTGTGGTTAGGTATACGTACGATTATTGATTTCTTTAGATCGGTAATTCGATCAATTAAAGCTTGAACAGTCATGTCAATATTGTTAAGAGACATTCCAAACTATGTTTTCTTTACATACATATGTAAAGTGCTAGATATACATGTTTCTGAAAAACTCATTTCATTGAAATTGAATCGCGGTACTATTTTGAACAACATACATGCTGAGATGCGTATTCTTAACATCTTGCTTTGATTATCTGAGCTTGAGGAACTGGAACTTACCAGCTCATGTCCATGCATCATGTATTTGAGGTGATCACCAGCATATAGCTGAAGAAACAATGAATTCAGAAATATAAGCACCAATGTGCCATGAGTGCAAACAAAAATGTAAACATTCTGGCAGGAGAAAACTTCAAAGGTTTAGGATGGGGGGGGGGGCGGGGGCGGGGGGTTTCGTATTGTAAGGATGGTTTGAAAGGTAAACAGGAACCACATATATTGCTCATTTGGCCTGTAAATTATACATTCTGCATTTATTATAGTGATATTACGTATTCGCTGGGAACTTAAAGATTCTTTTGTAGTAGCTTTACATTACAATAACCTATGTGACCGTATTTAATTATAGGAGGGTAATATTGAACTCTGATGCTGGGCTCAATTTTTATGGGCGGAAACTTGTGCGATATTTTTGAAAAGCTGTCAATCATTTTGTTTTTGCATATGGTCCGCAGTAGAATTCTTATATCAAATAGTAAAACCTTAATTAATTATATACTCGTATCAAACTAGAAAAGGAAGTGATAATGAAACATTTAAATGTTTTAGCGTTGGAATACAGGAATTTAGTGATATTTCAACAATGGCGATTTAAAATCTAATTTTAAGAAAGACAAATTTACTGACAACGGAGCTTGTAAGAGTTGTCTTTCCTTGCATCTTTAAACATTTTTATAATTTTTTCGTGAAATGGTAAGAATTCATTCATAAACTATATGTTTATGAGCAAATCATATTATCTATAATTGCATCTGTTCAGTTTAAAAACTATTGCAGCTTTTGAAGATTGCATATACTTTACATCTCTGAAGTAGCATGAGTTTCTTCCCTGTGTTTGAAACTGATTGGGGCGCTCCTCTTGTCCATGTATCGAAGATATGAAATTTGATTGTCGTTGTTAAATAGCATATAACGCCGGATATTATGAGGGTGGGTGCGTGTGTTATTAATTTATAAATTACCAATTGAACCTTGCTTTTTTGCTGCCAATGTAGTGCTCTTTATCAATGAGTGTTTAAGTCTATCCGATTATGACGTCTTAATGAAGCAATGAATCGCCTGCACTCATCATGCTTTTGGTTCTTTCGTTACGTTATAGTAAACCCAGTTATAGGTTTTTACAGGCAAAGTATTGTTATTTTGTACTATGTCTTCTTTGCTCGTTTCGTAGGAGACTATGTCGTCGGCTTAGTTTTGGTGTGTGTGATGTATGATCTCGTCGTGCTGTGGTGGGTGCTCCTCAAGATGTTAGAAGTCACTTCAGTGTGATTTAGGTTGTGTCTGTATTCCGGGAGTTCTGATTGAGTGTGTGTTCTGTGTTTATGTTGTGTGGTTTTCGTGTGTGTGTTGTTGTTTGTTGTGTAGGTCTGGGGGGACGGATCGGGGTCACCAGATGAATAGGAACTGGTCAACTGGCTCGCGCACGTACTGGGTGGATGATACGAGTAAGTAGAGCGTCGTATGTGGAAAGAGCCACGATGAGCTGCGGATTGGTTTAATGCTCAGGATTCACGGTTGTCAAGTTTTGAGAAGTGATGTTCTTGCTTCTTCTTTATTAGGGAAAGGTCGGGTAATAGGGCCTAGACCAGAGGGGCGGATAATAAATATACGGTACGTAAGGTGCTATCGATTATATTGTAGTTAGGAAATCTAGGATACCGTATTTGTACCTTTTGATACGCGTAATTCGGAGCGAGTGCTAGTCGTAAGTATCTGTGGGGTTAAATATGTTTTAAGCGTCGTTTGTGGGTGTTTTGAAATATTTTGTGAGAGGTTAAACTGTACGACTGTTTGTGCAATGTGAATAGCGCGAAATGTGGTAAAGAGTTCTGAGATTTCCTCAAGAAATGTGCGATTTTACGATTTGACACTTCCGTGTCAGAGGTGATGACAGCCGCAAAGAGCATAGAGGAAGGAGTATCAGGCACATGCGCCGGATGTAATTGCGAAGAGAGAAAAAGTGTTGCATTAGCGATCGGTCAGCCTTGAGGGTGTGCAGGTTTGGGCTAGATTAAAAGGACAGAGTCATGTATAGGAAGACAATATCCTGAGTTAAAGACGAGTACTGTGCCAACGTGGTGTGTCAAATCGGAGGAGGCGGATCGTAGGGGAGCATGTGGTGTACTGTGCACCTCACATTGGTGGCGTGATAGTAACCACGGAAGAGCGCCACCCATTGGAGAATTGGTAAAAAGCAGTGGAGAGTTTGAGGAACAGATTCAGCACGATGGCGTTGGGGTCGAAGTCCAGAATTAACAAGATATGAGCATTAGTCTGTTGAAAGTAGATATGGTCTGATGCACGACACGGCAGTTTTTCAAGGATATAGATGATACGGCGAATATTACATTGAGTATATAATAAATTCCAACTGTGTCTGGATATAAATTTTAGCGACTATAACTGTTCATAATCGAAACGTAGTCTGATCGGTATGTGGAGGTATTTATGTTTACAGATGTTCTTTAGTACCATGGGAAAATTGAAACAATCACCCTTTCAAACAATTAACGCAATTGCGTCATCTAGATTTTTCTCAGCTTTTTGTAACAGCATAAATTCTATCTTTGCAAGACCGTGCACACGACAACGAAATATTGAGATGAGCAGATCGCAGACGACCAGGAAATGAGAAGCAGACGTTTTAGGTCGAAACTTGATACAGTGGATCTGAGGGCATATCTCAACATTCATTGAACAATAATTCACCCTGAATAATCATAAATTCTGCTAAGGATAGGTGTGTTAAATATTCATTGTGTTAATGAAATTCAAATCATTCACAATAATATGCATGTACTGTATCACCATAAGAATGGTAGTGTCACTATCATGATTATTACTAATGCAGAATCAGCGTCTTCTGAGTGTTCAATAGTTGAGATTTCACAAAGTTGAACCATTGGAGGGGTGGTGAGGCGGTGCGTCTCAAGCCATACTCCTGATGGTTACATATGTACCGGCTTACGGTCATGCCAAACCCCCTATAAGTATAAATCAATTATTTTTGAAATCATAACATTCATATATTTTTCAACCCGTAGAGAGAATCCGGGTGTAGATCAGGTTCGTCAGCACCCTAACGATGCTCTCTAAGCGGAGCGAGCTGAATGGGCGAGTCATATCGAGAATGCGGATCCAAACAAACCGAGGCCCACGATGTCACATCAGGATGTGGCAACGATCAAACGAACCCCCCCCCTTGCCCATGCAATCGGTGCCAGAGCATGACCTAAACCGCGAGTTGGTAGACGTACCATACATCGGCTGAGACAGTGTTAAGAACAATAAGTAATCAATCTAATCATATATCATTTCGCATAGTTTTTCATAACAGAACATTGTATAGCAATAGAGAGACCCAATTTTACATTTCATCAACAACATTGAATAGTGAAATACTCACTGTGCATATTCTTCATTCGTCATTACCTGGCGTGTAATATAATCACTTAATTCCTAGCAATCAAAGATGCAGGTGCTTTTAACTATCCATGATACACCCAAACTCTACGTACTCCACATTGTATATCAGTGAAATGTCAAATTCATGATACCTGTGGCCTGTGCATAACCAAGATAATGAGGGAAGAGCACCCTTCCCAATACGCTAGGTATAATCAAATATAACAAACGTGTATGAATCATTAAACGGCACACGCAGTTACCACGAAATCGGGATGTACTGGAGAAAATTGATCCAGTCAGCAGGAAAACTCCTTCGTATAAACAATAATATTCCGTTCGTCAACCTCATAAACAATCCGGGAGGAAAGTTCTGGAAAATGTACATATAACCCGAACGGATGATAGACGGGATGTGCGAATTAAAACATCCCGGTGGAAGGACAACATTCGTAGTGGAAAATGTACACTATAAAGCCCGAGACGTTATGAGGATAGACGGGATTTAGCATTTTGTCCGAGCCGACATCTACACCAATAGAATCTTGTCATTGAAGCTTTGGTAGTTTGCCTGACCTGAAGCATGCTGGCGCGTAAGTTGAGATATTGGGAATCGTCTAAGGAACCAGCAGGGGGAGGGGAGTGGAAAGTCAAATCGTACTGTTTTTTAGCACCCCCCCACCCCCCCCACTTTTGATAAGTAACTCTTTTCTCTGGCCCCTCCATGACAATAATTTACAATTCCCCCTTCACAGTATTTCTATTACCTTCTCTTTTTATTTTAACCAGGTGGGATCCGGGTTAGAATAGGTCCTCGAAGCATCCCCCTTGTTGCGTTAAAATTGGGAACTGAATGGCGGCGGTCATTACGGATGAGCACGAACAAAACCGCAGGCCCCGTGTCACAGCAGCGCTGTCGAGCACAGATAGAACACTCACCTCCCCTGCTCAAAGTAGCCCTGACGTGCTAGAGCACCGGCCTTAAATTTTCGCGCCATTCACCGGCAATGGTGACGTTCCCATGACTGAATGGACAATATTCTCGGTAAGGTACGTAAAACAATAAATAATCAATCAATCAATCTTTTAAATTTTCTTTGATCACGTTACTATTTATTAAAGTTCACCCCCCCCCCACCACAAGCAAAACACACAATTTTAGGCTGTCTCATTGGAGCTTCTTTTGATTTTTTGCTTGACGCACTTACTATAGAACAGGTTGCCTCCCTCTCCCCTCTTCATAAAACAGTTCCTTACGCCTATGCAAATAATATCTACGTCTCACTTTGCACAAGCGTTCATGTCAGTATTTCAAGACCGTCCTACTTTGAACTGATCGCGCAGTTGTGATTTATAGCGCGGCTAAGCACTAAAATTTCGCGATCATTAGTCTTAGGACCTCCTTTTTGAATAAAACGGAACAATCTGAACTTCATTGTTGCTTTTTACTGGGAGAATTGTTGTATTTTATTCTATCTCGATCAATACTACGCCGTTCCGTCCAGCTTGTTTCCTAAAATCTTACTAGTTTCGTATTTGACATTTAATTCGCTAAATACCCAAATTCGATGCAGCAGATCTCTTTCCTTGTTCAAACACTTCATGAGTCAGAACAACTTAGTTGCATAATACATTAAATACGACGGCGGGGGTGAACAGTGAATACGAAGCATGTGCTCAAATTCGGACTTGAGTTAATGTTAGTAATATCATAGATTGGTTAATTAAGTACTTATAAAACCATGCGGTAACAACCTTATAAAGTAGTGCTTGTACTAATCATATCAGAACTAACTTATTCACGAGTTTAGTTAAAATCAAGTACATTGATATTCAATTATCAATGTACACTACTTGGTAGTGAACCTTGATTATAGTTTTCTACCTATTGTCACTATGAACCTACTATCAAAATCTAGTATATTATGCACTTGTAATGAAATATATAACTATAATATATGTAAGACTCCTCAAAGCAAGATGTGTCCCCAAAGGCGCCTGGTCCCCAAAACGATGTGTCTGCGCCAAATGCGACTGGCTTTGTAATGCTTACGCGGGAATCGCAAAGTGCGATGGTCTCACGCCAAAGCTGCGCAATGGTAATACACGTTAATACCTCCAAAGTGCGAATGGTCTAACACGCCAACAGTGCAGTAATCGGGTTTGTAACGTATCTTGTGACGTCACGTTATTATTACGTTCAATCACGAGAAATTCTAACGTCAGCTATGCCACTGACGTTATTTTTAAGGAATAACTGAAAAAAGAGGACAGAGATTTGACAATATTATGATGAGAACTCGACGGTCCCATCGTACTCTCTGAATCTGTATTACTTTTTATCACTCTATAATCGCGAGTAGTTAGGCACTCTTGCATTAGGACGATCGCAACTTTAGCGTTCGTCAGAACCTCGCATTTTGGGACCATGATGGTATCCATCACACTTTGACGTGTAACCATCGGGGTTGCGCGACCATACGCACTTTGGGGCGAATCTCCTCCCC
>CAJDSM010032405.1:1537-11995 GCA_903981925.1 Ostrea lurida
GTGGTCTTATACAGTGTCCTCCTTAGTGTTATAGGTACATATCTGTGTAATAAATAATGTGTATTATTACATTACTATATATGACAGATCCACGTTGCGTTATCCACAACTTTAAGCAGAGACGCATTGTCACTACAGCACGTTGATTTTGAACTTTGTACACCCACCCTGATCCAACGACACGTCAAAATCTCCCTGTTCCTGTCGGATCGACAAGCGTTATTATGATGTTCTTTACAGTGGATATCTTCTATCTTCCCGGATTCCTCGATGCCAAGACCTCAGCGCCACGTTTGTGCTGAGAATTTCTCTTAACTTTTGACATATGCGACATGCTTGACAAAAATCATTGTACTTTGTGATCGATAAGAAGTTTCTTACACGCACAAAATGTATGCCTTTGAAACGCGTTCGCGTAGTAAAAGCATCGTGATGAATTGCGGAAGATTTCTCTTCGCACATTGCTTTCTAACAGTCATAGTTCGAACCGCTTGAAAATTGATATCGGTTAAAACCTAAGTTCTAACGATGTCTATTATTTAATATCACCGTCCATTGACATTAACATAATGCACATATTTGCCATAAGCTGAAAAACGCACTGTTGATATTACCTAAATATTAACTGCTACTTCTTAGTAACGTTATCAACACAATGGGTCCTTATTCCCTATTAACCTAAGCCCACTAATAAATACATGTTCTTATTTTTTTATTATGTACCGGAATAATTTCCAGTCTCTTTTTTTAGTGACACATTGACCAGATCAGATCCAATTCGGACAATCACGACAACATTGTGATCCTGGCTGAGCGTTTGAGAATCGGAGCTGACGTTTCTCCTACCAAGTTTTTGTAGTTTACTACATATTTATTTCCTTTTTGCGTATTGTGTTTTCAAATCCGTGCCCCATGGGGTGGGTCTTGTAAATGAGCAATAAAAGTCAACTAGAGGATTGAGTATATGACTGGTTGCATCATGTCATCATGGAATAGGAAAGAAAAAGTTTGATTTCACTTTTAAAAGCAGATATACATACCTTAGATTAAATAATTAACAAGATCTATTAGTAATTGTTAATACCAATATATTTTCTTCAAATTTAATTAATTTTAACCCTTTTGAGTATTGCAAGTCTTAGACTGTTTCCTCCACTATGATCCTATAATCTACAAGTTTTATTCTGGTATATTAGTGAGAAATGTATTGTCCATATGCATTACTTTCAGCATGGGATCAGATAAAAACAGCTAGTAATTTACAGGCCTATGGCTAGGATGATCAAACTTTAATTAACTGATACAATCTGTGTTCAGCACAATTAGTCTCGATCAGGGAAGCCTATATTGTTTTTCAAGGTCATAGATCATTCCTACATTGATTAATTTATGCACAAGAAATGAGATATGAATTATGCTGACATGGCTAAACTAAACTTATTAATTTATACCAAGCATCCATTATGGGTGTGCCAGGTTTGAGTACCATAGGATATGGTGAATTATACTATTATATTATTACATTATGTTCTGACGTTCATTCATCAGCACACCTTGTGGGAAAATATTAGAGAGTGTAATGATAACAAAACCTAGGGCAACATAGTTCCCGCAGGGTGACAGAAAATGTCTGCAGTTTCTCATAGGTCAAAGGACAAGGCTATAGTTTGAAGAAGAAGAACAGATTCCAAACCAGGAGCGTTAAACTTTTTTGTGCATGTTCTTTACGTACGTACAGTACAGCTCAGGTGGACTTTTGAATGCCCACTTTCGCTGTGAGGCCGGCCACTTGAAATCATAGTGGGTATTTGGAGTGACGATTTACCTGAGTTTTATACAATTATATACTCATCCCACTGTGTAAATTCAGTGGAACATTTTAAATGCCCACTCTAAAAACTTGTCCACCATGTGCCAGGGGGCAAAGTTAGTTACCACCTGAGTCTGGTACTGTATGATGCTTGATAGGTGATAACAAGTATTACTTTCACAAGTAGGAAATATTACTTATTGGAGTGAAATATTTAAGGAACATTTGATGTAAAGGAGATGAAATCTTATCTTATATTATAAAGTATCTCGTTAATATTATTAGAATAAGGCATAAAACTGTATTCAAAGAAATGGGCTGTTAAATGTGAATGCATGATATTTCGTACATTAATGTTACAACCATATCTTCGAGCACATATATAATGGATGCCATCAGCCGGCATGATTTTGCAGCGTGAACAGAGCTCAATGTTTCTTTTTTTCTGATTATAAACAAATTAATAGATATCTGAGCTATAGATAATTAAAACTTCTTGATATGTATCGCACCACGTCAATACTGGTTCATTATTGGCTAATGTTCTAGCCTTAATATCTGTTGCATTACATCTGGTATACTATTGTTTGGAGAATATAAAACGTGTAAATGTATCTTTGATGCGCAAAGTTTACACGATAGAGTAGATGAGCATTTAACTTTGAATGGCCTTAAGTGGACAGAGTGCACGCTCAGCTACTGATGGAAGCAAAAATAAAAATTTAAGTGTAATATAGTAAAATAGGAAATATATTATATATATAGGGTAATATTATTTAAATAAACTGTTTTTACTACAATGAAAACATATAAACGATGTTTTATATGCAATATCCTATGGTAATGTTAACGAGACAATTAATAATGTTATGGTGGATAAAATCATAACTACCATGTACATGTGTTTTATTTTATACTCTGAATATTGTGCTAATTACTTTGTTTGAAGGCTTGAGTACTCAGTCAGAATGGTTCATTAAAGACACTCATCTGAAATTGGCCTAAGGGGTTTAAGAGACATACACAAAACTCCCATGCTCCAGATTGTTATAAATAACTGTCAATAAGAATCATTTCTCATACTAGTACTCACAATGGTGCTAAGTTTTCATGTATGCTCTTTATGATTGCAGCTTGCGCAGAGTCATACTCAAAACAACACAGCATAGATAAATGAATCGGCACTGAGTGATCGAAGGGCTTGAGTATGGAAAGTATTGGTAAAAGTTTTAATAACTTGGGCATACACATGTTTCAACTATGGAAGAGAAAGATGCTTAATTGTCATTTCACAAGCAGCTGAAGCTTATAAATGTCTATTTGAATATCTTGTACCTACAAGGCATCATTAATATGAACTTCATGCCTAGTGTACTTGAATTATAATAAAACTACAAGTCGTCGTGTCGGAATTTGTATCAGATTGGTCTAGCTACATCAATTGAATGTTATCTATCAGAGTAAAATTTCTAACTAAGACTTCAGGTCTGCTTTGGTAATTTGACACATGTAAAGTCAATTCCTTTCTTCACCATAGGGAACATGAGTGTCTGCCTCATTATAGAAACTTCTTACCAATACTCATTACTCGAAGCTTCGTTACTCTAGGGCCAGATCATTTAATCTATGTTCTGTGTTGTTGGTTGGTATGACTTGCGCAAGCGTCCAAATCATAAAAAAGCATACATGAAAAATCTTGAGCACATTGAGTACTAGTATGAGATGATTTTATTGAAGTGTTATAACAATTGGAGCATGGAGTTTGAGTAGCTCGTCAAACCCCTGGGCCCAATTTCAGATAGCTTATGAACCAATTTGACCTGATACCTCAAGCGCTTCAAACAAAGTAATTAAAGCAAACAAAATAGTTCAAGATGCAGTATAAAGTAAACACATGACATAGTGTATACATTTTAGCAACATAAACATTATTAATTGCTCGTACAGACCAAGATTTGCATATAAAACCATCGTTATATTATGTTTTCATTGTAGTAAGAACCAGTTTTTTAAATATACTTTACCATATATATAAATATTCCATGGTACAATTACATTTAAAATTTTTATTTCCTCCCAGTGACTTAGCGTGCGCCACTACTGTCCCACTTAGGCATTCAAAAGTAAATGCATCCTCTCTTAGCGTGTAACTTGAGCATTCAGATAATTTACTCGTTTTATTCTTCCAACAAAGTGTCACAGATGAATGAAACAGATATTAAGCAGACATTGATCAAAAATGACCATATATTGATTGGGATTGCATACATATAAGAAGTTTTTATTATCCTATAGCCGATCTCATATAAAAGTTTTATAATCAGAAAAAAAAACGATTGAGCTAATGTTCACGCTGCCAAATCATGCCCATCTTGATTACGCATCCATATATACTAATATTGTGATCCAGAATATGAGTGACATTAATGTAGAAATATCATGCATTTCACATTTAAACCATTCTTTGATAACAGGTTTTTCCTTATTCTAATAATTGAATTAGAGGAACTTTAAATAAAATGAAGATTTCAATTTTCTTGCCTATTACAATCAATGTTCTATACATATTTACACTCAATATAGAGTAATATTTCACTTGTATAAAAAAAACATGATGGCTTAGAAAAACTTATAATTTTCATTAGTATACTTTTTTATTTCACTTATCAGATTGCTCAGTTACAGTACAGCTCAGGTGAGAAGCTAAAATGTTGCCGCATGTGCACATGCCGGACAATTTTTAGAGTGGGCATTAATTAAATGTCCACTGGATTTACACAGGTGGGGCGAGGCAGTATAATATTAATTGTATAAACTCAGGTAAAATGTCCACTCCAAATACCACTATGGATTTCAAGTGCCGGCCCATCAGCGGGAAAAGTGGGCATCATTCAAAAGTCCACCTGAGCTGTACTGTACGTACGTAAAGAACATGCACAAAAAGTTTAACGCTCCTGGTTTGATCTGTTCTTCTTTCTTCAAACTATAGCCTTGTCCTTTGACCTTGAGAAACTGCAGACATCTTTCTGTCACCCTGGGGAACATATGTGCCCTAGGTTTGATTATCATTACACTCTCTATATTCTTCCCACAAGGTGCTGATGAATGAACGTCAGGAACATTAATGTATAATAATATATAATGCACCATACCATGATACTCAGACCTGGCACACCCATAATGGATGCTTGTATAATATAATAAGTTTAGTTTAGCCATGTCAGCATAATTCATATCTCATTTTGTGCCATAAATTATCAATGTAGGAATGATCTATGACCTTGAAAAACAATATAGGCTTCCTGATCGAGACTAATTGTGCTGAACAACAGATTGTATCAGTTAATTAAAGTTTGATCATCCTAGCCATAGGCCTGTAAATGTACTAGCTGTTTTTATCTGATCCCATGCTGAAAGTCATGCATATGGACAAATACATTTCACTATATACCAGAATAAAACTTGTAGATTATAGGATCATAGTGGAGGGAAACAGTCTAAGACTTGCAATACTCAAAAGGGTTAAAAATTAATTAAATTTGAAGGAAATATATTGGTATTAACAATACTAATAGATCTGTTAATTATTTAATCTAAGGTATGTATATCTGCTTTTAAAAGTGAAATCAAACTTTTCTTTTCCTATTCCATGATGATCATGATCACAAAGTCATATACTCAATCCTCTAGTTGACTTTTATTGCTCATTTACAAGACCCACCCCATGGGGCACGATTTGAAAACACAATACGCAAAAAAGAAAATAAATATGTTAGTACAACTTACAAAACTTGGTAAGAAACGTCAGCTCCATTTCCAACCCATGATCACAATGTTTTGTCATGTGATCTGATCTGATCTGTCAATGTGTCACTAAAAGAGACTGGAAATTTCCGGAAAAATAAAAAAATAAGATGTATTATTGTGGGTGTTTGATTAATAAATAAAATCACTATTACTTGTAAATTTATACATGCGTTCACTTTATGGCCACATATGTGATTATTAATGTCAATGGCGTGATATTAAAATAATGACCTCTTAGAACTAGATTTACACCGATCACATTTTCAAGCGTTCGTATGACGTTGAAAGCAATGTGCGAAGAGAATCTTACGAAATTCATCAACGATGCTTTTACTACGGACCGTTTTCAAAGGCAATACATTTTGTGCGTGTAGGAAAATTCTTATCGATCATCAGTACAATGATTTTGTTCAAGCATGTCGCATATTGTCACAAGTTAAGAGAAATTTCAGCACAAACGTGGCGCTGAGGTCTATGGCATCGAGGAAATCCGGGAAGATAGAAGATATCACTGTAAAAGAAACCATCATAAATACGCTTGTCGATCCGACAGGGACAGGGAGAGATTTGACGGGTGATCTTGATCAGGGTGGGTGTAAAGTTCAAAATCAACAGTGCAGTAGTGAACAATTGCCGTCTCTGGCTTAAGTTTGTGGATAACGCACGTGGACCTGTCATATATAATAATTAATATACACATTTTATTACACAGATATGCATCCTATAACACTACAAAGGAGGACACTTATAAGATCCCTCCCCCCCCCCCCTTTACAGTAACTGTTGGCAGTCATTAAGTTTTTTCTATGTTATGACTGCATTAACATTCTATTCATATACCGCTGGTATGTAAGGTTTATACGCCCATCTGTAGACAAAGTCATGTACCCAACCCTCAAATTATGTTAAAAAGATTATGTTATTGTGTTGTCCGTCCAAAACAGTTTGTCCGGGTCATAACTTCTTACCCCCTCTATAGATTTAAACAATATTTCACAGAATTGTTGCCCTGGGTTGAATGAAGTGTTATGACCTTGAGCCAAGGTTATTGGTCAGAGGTCAAGGTCACTATGCACATTATGGTTCAAACATTATCTGTTCCATAACTTTTCAATGAGTTCTGGATTTGGAAAATATTTCACAGAAATGATGCCCTAGATTCAAGAAAGTATCATGGTCTTACACCAAGGTCACTGGTCAAAGATCAAGGTCACAATGCACATAATGGTTTTCACCTTGTTCGGGCCATTATAAACTTTTCACTGAATGCATGGAATGGATTATTTCACAGACCCAAGGAAATGTAATGGCCTTGAGCCAAGATCACAATGCACAAAGTTGTTTTAGCAATTCGAACCTTAACATTTAATTGAGTGCATGGCTTGGAATATTATTTTACAGAATTGTTGCCCTGGACCTAAGTAAAGTGTCATGATCTTGAACCAAGGTCACTGGTCAAAGGCCAAGATCACAATGCACATAGTGGTTTTACTATTTATTGTCTGGGTCATGACGGGCGTATAAACTATAATGCATTGCTCTTGTTTGTTTTTTTTACAGTGTAATCATAGCTTTTTGTAATTCATAATTTCAGATCAAGTTTCTCAAACACTGATGAGTTTTACGAAACGGTCTGAAGTATATAAAGCAGCACAAATGGAAGGCTTGATAGGTAAACATTTTATCTTTGTGTATACTTGGATATGATATGTTTTACGGCATATCCAAGTTTGAGGGCAAAGCAAATACGTATTGGTATTAGTATTTATATCCATATAAACTAGATTACAAAAATTCCCAAGTTATCTAAACATGTACAGACAACTGTCGAAGCATCTTCACATCTTGTTACATGATGTTTGGCATTTTACCGCTAGTGTTTCTAAGGCTGCCTATAGTTAATTCTACGTTTAATGTCACCCGCGCGCATAGGTTTCAGCGAAATTGCCGTTTAAACTTAAAAAAAACCAAACAAATCTGAATTTAAAGTAAAAGATGTTATCGAAAGCCACTCCTCTGCTCACCCAATCTGCATGGTGTATTTGCAGAAAGGATACAAACCCATATTAAGGGAAAAAAAATCTTTTCTGGGAAACGCAAAAGAATTTGATTGGACTGAAAATCAATCCTTACAATGATATACTCTACTTGAACATATTACTTTTTTGGCGTCACTAAATTGGGTGATTTCAATCTTACTTGACTTGAATATGTGAAGTACCAATGATTGTTTCTATGTGCCATTGAAAATTGTTGATTGAAATATTGGATATTTCGTAATTAATATCACATGATGTTTAAGAATTTTTTGTTTAGTTATTAATTTTTTTTCCCCTCCCCCTCCCTACATAGGTTTTTTAATTATCTTTTAAGCTGGTGACGTTAAAAACTGTGTGATTTAAAACGTATAGGACAGCCCTAGATACGTAGATATATGCATAATTGATGCATAAAAAAATACTCTTTACCCCCAAAATCATCACCCAAAGGGTCACCATGATGCAGAAAAATCACGAAGATAATTCTAGGTATTTTGAATGGGATCAGTGTTCTTTCTTGGGTAGAACCAGTTTATGTAAGAATAAGTGCAGAGAAACATGGTGACGTGGTATGTCGCGTTGTTGAATACCAAACACAAAACCAAAATTTAATGCTGACTGTTCCAGAAAACAATACACGTATCAATATTTTGTCATGAGTTGCGTCCCTTTGCGGGGTTTGCCTAAGGTCAATCACTGAAAAGTAAAGATTTCAAAACCTACCGCTAGAGATTATAATATATGAATTTGCCCCAGCTTGTTTTGAACCACTAGAATTATAATTATGAATGCCCCAAGCTTGTTTCTGACCGCTTAGAGATTCAGTAATTGAATTGCCCCAGCTTGTTTTCTGACCCGGCCTAGAGATATAATTATGAATTGCCCCAGCTTGTTTCTGGGGGATTCCAGCTAGCTGAGATTATGTGAATTCAAAATTATTTCTTTAATCAAAATAACAAGCAACAAAGTCCAATTAATGCAATGCAAATCAAAAAGGAAAAAAAAATGTTTAGGGTTGGGGGTATTATCTAGGGACGGTCGGGTAACCGGAACGGAGCCACACTGTTAACACATATTTTTATACCCCCGTGATCGAAGATCTGGGCATATTGTTTTTGTCCTGTCTGTCATTCTGTCTGAAACTTTAACCTTGGCTGTAAATTTTGAATGGTAAGTACTCTAGACTAGTATGATATTTGACATGTATATTCCTTATAACAAGACCTTTCTGTGTGTACCAGAATTATTGACCTCCTGACCTTGACCTTTGACCTCCTTTTAAAAACTTTAACATTGACTTTAACTTTGAATGGTAAGTACTAGGGCTTAGCCGCTTTGATATTTCACTTCTATGTTTCTTACGACAAGACCTTTCTAATGGTACCAAAATTTTTTACTTCCTAACCTTAATCTTGAACTTTGACCTACTTTTCAGAGCCTTAACAGTTTGCCATAACATTGAATGCAAAGAAGGGTAGGGCTTTTCAATTTCACATGTGTATTCCTATATGACAAGCCTTTTTTCTGTCACCAAAATGTTTGACCTTGACCTTGAATTTTGACTAACATTTTTGAAAACTTTTAAAAATTGGCCATAAACTTTTGAATGGTAAGGCTAGAACCTTTCATATTTCACAACATGCATAATCCTTTGGTCACAAGCCCCTTCACTGGCATGTGAATTACGGGGGCATTTGTGTTTCACAAACACATCTTGTTGGCCTTGAAATCACAATGTTTAAAGGCATTTAGAATAATGAGTCAATCATTCATAGACAACGACTTGATATAAGTGAAAGATAAAGATTGCTTCCTCATGGCTCATTTTGTGTGAAATCAGGAGGGAAAACAAAGAGTTATGCAATCTTGCTTTGTAATGGTTTTTGCTAGCTATAACAGTTTGTGTAATCATAACTGTGCTGCGTAACATGACCTATATTGTCTCTGGAGAATATCTCTTATTTGGGTGGTTTAAAAAAAAATGAAGCAAAAGTGTGACGAGAGGGGTCAAATTTCAAAGTGGTCAGATTGATAGAAAATTGGTATCAAAATCTTAGCGCTATATTATATTTTTAAAATCCAGAAGGTCAATATCATAACTAAAGACATTTTTTGTAAAATCAACTTTTAACAGCAACACAATTGGAAAAAAAATGAACAGATACATACAATTATTTCAAAAGATTCATTTCTTTTCTATAAAGGTTTCGAATAGCATGGATAAGCATTTTAATTAGATATACGCCGCTAACATCACTGGTGATCAAATCTATCGCGTACCCAAACGTTTGATTATTTGAACAGCACTAAAATCTCAGAACACACTTCTTCGGACAGATTTTATGTTTCAGTTCTATTTTTTTTAAATTTCACTCATCCATATTCTTAAATTGATTGAGTAAAGCCTATGATATCTTTTTTGGCAATAGACCCGTACGATAGGAAAAAAAGTTAGTTGAGGAAGTGGCAATGTCTTAGAATATATCATTAAACCCATTTAAGTATGTTTTTGATGTACACATTTTCTTTTTCCTTTTTTACCTCTGACATGTATGGGTAACCATATATTCTGTAACAATAAACATTAAGATAAAAAGTCTTTTATCCATAAAATTCTGTTTTAATGTTAAGATTTCCTATAACACATAAATTATTAAGTTCATCTCTGAATAAGTATGTGTGAAATGTTGTAATTTGAAAAATCACAGTCTATTTTTTGAAATGGTTAAATAATTGTCAGTATCATAGAAAAAAAACTCATTATTATTATTTATCTCAAACTACATTTTTCTCACTGTAAAT